>JAAHCF010000057.1:0-88873 GCA_038367545.1 Beauveria asiatica | reverse complement strand
TTTCTAATTTATCCATTGCCTCTCATTAATTTCCTTAGTCTCTGTTGTCTCGAGCTCTCCGAAGCTAGGCTGACTGCCTTGTCCCTGTACAATTTCCGCTAAAGAAAGACAAGAGACGGTGGTATAAAATCAGCGAAACTACAGTCGCACGTCATCGTCTCCCAATCACATATTCACGAATGCAGAGTGTATCTTCGTTTCTGCTTACTCAAGCTGTCAGTTCAGTACTGGCCGAGTCTCAGTCATGGAGATCTTTGAAGTATTCCAGCCCCTGCCGGACCTTGTCGTTCAACTGCCTCATCGATTCTACCAGCTCTCTTGGCCAGAACTATCAATCTTTAGTTTCATTCGGCCATTGATTGCTTGCGTGGCAATCTATCTGGCTTTGGTCTTGAAGTCGTCGTCGACTGCGAATTTTCCCGGTCCTCGACCATGGCCTATTGTCGGCAATCTGCCATCACTGTATCGTTGCCATGCCGAGAAGCAGTTCCTTTTCTGGTCCAAGCAGCTTGGAGATGTGATTCAGGTTAGATTTGGGAACATGCCGGTCATTGTTGTCAATTCAGCAGCCTCGGCCAAGGAGATCTTTACTGGCAGCGCTGCTGCACTCTCCTCGCGGCCAATCTTCCACACGTTTCATCAAGTAGGTTCGGGCTCTGTACAATTTGTTCACCATTACACGTGGAAAAATTCTACTGTTTCAGTTTTCTTCATCAATTGATATGTCAATGAAAAAGCTTGCCTAACTTAATCACAGTTCATCGCTGGCACTTTGGGACCGACCATTGGCACTGCCGTCTACGGTGACGCATTGAAGCGTGGTCGGAAAGCCACAGCAGCGGAGCTCAGCAAGCCGGCTGTCAAGGCCAACCTGGACAAGATCGATCTTGAAACAAGGCATTTTGTACATGAGCTCTTGAGCTACGGCAGCGAAGGCTTGACCCCGCTTCATGTCTCCAAGCTTGTCAAGAGACTGGCCTTGAGTCTATCCATGTCCATCTGCTACGGCCGACGGATGTATCTTGGCGATCCATTGACGCAGGAGATTATCGAGGTGGAACACGAAATTCTGAAACTACGAAGCATGACGGACAATTTACAAGACTTTGTTCCCATGCTGCGCGTATGGCCCTTTAACCGCTACCGCCGGGCGGCTGTCAAACTCTGCGAGCGGCGCGACGCCTACGTCAGGCAGCTAAATGAGGAAGTCAAGAACAAGATGCGCAACAATACGAATGAGCAGTGCCTGTGGGCCAAGAATGAGGCCTCTGCACATCCTCTGCCTTTGAGCGAGCTCTCGACGGTTCTTCTCACATTTCTTTCAGGCGGTTTGGCGACTGAGAGCAACACCATTTACTGGGGCCTGATTCTTTTGGCCACCAGACCAGACATCCAGGAAACTGCCCTGCATCACATCCAGAAGGCTTACCCAGATGTTGGCCAAGCTTTCGGGTCCGGTTTACGGGATACCGAGGACATACCCTACATCAGCGCTTTGGTGCGCGAGATTCTCAGGTACGTCTGCTCCAAGCCATACTGGCTAAGTTTGGATGATGAGTCTGACATTGCAAGCAGGTTTTACACTCCGTCGCGGTTGGCGTTGCCTCGTTTGGCAGTCCAGCCCATTGTGTATCAAGGCAAGGTTATCCCCGAAGGGAGCACGGTCGTCATCAACACATTCGCATGCAACAGAGGTATTTAACTTTGCCCAAGTCACATGCGATGAAACATGAGCATGATTTGCTGACAGGATGGTTTAACTAGACCCCAACCTATTCCGCGATCCTGATACGTTTCGGCCCGAGCGCTGGTTTGAAGACCCCGATCAGCCCATCTTCAGTTACGGCCTAGGCTATCGCATGTGTGCGGGGTACACGCTAGCGAACCATGTCATGTATACGCTCTTTACTCGCCTGATTGCATCTTTTGAGATTTGCGCTGGGCCAGGCATCGACGCGGACCCAATCACAGGGTGCGAAGACGCTGCTCATCAAGCTATGGCCCCTCGGCCGACGGGGCTGTATTTCAAGCCCCGGGACGCAAAGTTACTGAAAGGTGCTTTGTTGCGCGACCTCTATCATCATGTATAAAGGCAGATGAAAAATTCCATTGGTGTTATTTTGCTTGAGTCTGTGGGTTGAGCTGTCAAGCTTACTCGGGCCGGTCTGATATTGAACTTTATCACTTTGGAGGGGTAAAAGATACGCGAGCGTGGGTGGATGGTTCTTTAGTATATCAAGTTATCCACATTCTCTTTAAGATTTCTTCGCTGGTGAATTTCCTCTTGTGAGTTGTATGCGTTCTTGGAACTGCAAAAGGCTAATGCGCTCATCGCGCCCCAGCGTGAGAGCTCCCGGCCGCAACAGTGACGCTAACAGTCTTGTTTATTAGCGAGGTGGAATCGAAACTCTTGGCTTGAGGTCCGCTCGCCTTGGCTAGTTATGGGGTGATGATGGGGGCGCGCGGCAGCGAATTGTGGACTGGGATCCATACTCTGGTGAGATCGAGCACAAGTGTGAACTTCCAGGGCTTTTCGTATCTCCATGTTTGAAGAGATGCAACTAGCTGATGACAGTTTGTTCGGGGAAAATGTCGATCGCTAAAGAAGACCATCAATTCATCACGGGTCGTTGCTGATCCTTGACGGAGTGACGGCGGTGGTGCGGCACAGCTTCATTGACCAGAGATGGCAAAAGAGGGCTTCAGTTCTTTCTCCAAAGCCATCGTCATGGTCAGGGGACTGGCCTCTTAAATTATAACTAAGTGCCTATTGTGCTATGAGCATGGAAGTGGCTAGGTGGTCTGTCGGGGCTGGCTGGGGCTTTTCGAAGGCGATTAACTAATGAAAGGCGGTACGGCGCAAGCTCCATGATGGTTAAAGAAGTAATGAATAATTAGGCAGGTACCGAGTAAGTTGGAAGATGTCGAGAGGTTCGCTTGCTCATCAATTCGGAGCTGAAAACTTGGTTTCGGGAGGATGGTCACTGCATTCAACCCGCCCCATCTCTTCCCCATCTCTTCCCCATCTCTTCCCCATCTCTTCCCCCGTCTCTTCCCGTGTACAAGCCAAAGACCAGCAGAAGTCGGGCAGTGTGTGGGAAGGGCGGAGGAGAAGAAACGAACGTTGGAAGAATCAGATTAAACGAGCCACGAGTCATGACGAAAGGTCGCCTTGTCCAAGTCGCGCTCGGAATCCCAGTGCATGTTTTGTCTTGTCTAATGCTTCTCAACAGTCATGCCTGGGCGAGATCCATGGCTGTGGCGACGAAGACGACTCATTATTACGACAAAGACGACGTGTCAATTGGACTCGAGTGCTGCATGTAAAGTTTTCACCCCGTCGCAGGTTGACAGTTAGTAATTAGTCAACGCAGCCCCCAGTGCCCCCATGGTCCCATTGCAGGGCAGGTTACATATCTGCATCAGATATTGATTTATTAAATATCCACAATTTTCATGCAGAATTCCCATGTCGGCGAGTTTTCTCTTTGTGGAGACTCGCTTTTGTCCCTGCGGTGATGAAACCATTTCGCCAGCCTTTGATGCAAAAAGCCACCAACAGATGATGCACTGAGCTCTGCCCGCAACCTTGTCCAATGTCCAGCGCAATGGCAGCCAAAACCGAGAAAATCAGTTCAGCTCAAAGGAACTTGCGAGTAGGGGTTCTACGTTGCTTCTGGACTGCTTCAGCAAGAAAAATACGATACGTGACCCCGCAAACCCGCATTGGCCGAGCAATGAATGCGCCAATGAAGGTGTCGCATCCGGCCGGGCGCACTTTTTACAATGGCAGGAATACCGGGATAATGTGTCAAGGATTGAAGACAGCACGATAGAGTTTAAAATAAGTTGGTGGCTGCAGCCATTATGCGTCTTTACTCTTCCTGAATTAAAAGCGTTGCAGAGAAGGAGAGACAAACTCGCGTGGCATACATAGACCCAACAACAGTGGCAACTCCATCAAAAGTTGGCCGAGAATCACGGCCGAGGCGAAACACTTTTTTTGGCCGAGATCCGCGCCATCATGGGCCGTGCTGAGGCTACGCCTCGTCAATATTCCATAAAGGGTGTAATTGAAATGTCAGCTTGCATTGAAGAAATTTCCGGGCCATGGCGGATTCGTTGCTGCGAGTCAACTCTCAGGGTCCCATTGCAGGCGCGGCTGGGATGCGGCGGCCGCAGCAGATATTGTTGCGGGCTTTTGCGCACGTATCTGATTGGGCCCCTCCCCGAGCCTGATTGCCATAGATCCATTTTTGGCATATAAACCCGTGTCTTGGCCAAGGACAAGCCGGCACGGTCCTGCCGAGAGATGCTTGGTATTTCCGTGTGGTGTGGCCATCAAGGTGCGTCGAGTTACATATAACGTTCAGGCTGGCCAGGTTGCCAGGCTACTTGCCTGCTTGATGATCTTGCCGAATCCAGTATCATTAACAGCCAAAGTCTGACAAACGGCCCGTTTGCTCTGTCTGCATCATGGAAGTGACGGAGAGCTCGACGTCGAAGCCGGTCCAGCGCTCTGTCGTTAGACGTTGGTACCACTGGTATGATGCCGGTGCCAGCAAACAAGAGCGTAAACTCCTCAGGAAACTTGACTTTTTTATTCTGACGTATACCTGCTTGACATTTTTTATTAAATATCTCGATCAAACCAATGTCACAAACGCCTACCTCAGTGGCATGAGAGAAGAACTCGGCCTTGGTGGGTTCTTTTCCCAAGTTTAATAGATGTAATGAACCCTGACTTCTGCTAACACTTTTTCAAGGGCACAAAAATGAGCTGAATTGGTTCACGACCTACTTTAGCATTGGTGTCATCATCGGGGCTCCAATCTCAACATGTATGCTCACCGTGATACAGCCAAGATACTGGCTGCCATTTTGCACCATGGGATGGTCTTTCTTTGTACTCTTCATGTATAAAGCACAAAACGCCGAAACCCTATATGGTCTTAGGTATGAAACTTTTTCATTCAACATGTCGTTTGGTCCTCGCTTTTGCTTACATGGTTACTAGGTTCTGCTGTGGTCTTTTTGAAGCGGGTGCTTACCCTGGTTGTTTATACATTGTGAGCATTTCATGGACTCAATAAGAGAATTGAACTAACCAGCATCAGATTGGAAGCTGGTACAAAAAGTCTGAAATTAGTCGACGAACCGGCCTGTTCCTTTTTTCCTCGGTTTTCGGAGCCATGTGCTCAGGCTACATTCAAGCCGGACTGTAAGCAAGCACTTCTTGTTACTGCTCTCGACGACAATTGACTAATGACTCGCGTCGCCAGACACAAGAATATGAATGGTGTAGCCGGCCTAGTCTCGTGGCGCTGGCTTTTCATCTTTGACTTTATCTTGGGTATTCCCGTTGCCATTTTTGGTTTTCTTGTTTGTCCAGGTGAGCATATCCCGGGCTACTGGAATCAATCACATACTTACTTACCTCGAATAGATGAGCCCAAGGGCAAAAAGATGTGGTGGATGACAGAGACCGAAAAAACGCTCGCCATCGCCAGAATGAAAAGCGATGGGCGCGACTCTGTGGGTGCCTGGACATGGGATGTTGTTCGCCAGGTTCTACGTTCATGGCAGCTTTACGCCTTTGTCATTGGTTGGGGGTAAGTTTAACGGTATGTTGCATCGAATCACCGCGCTAATCACCACACAGCTGGATCGAACTCACGTGCGGCAACAACATGATGCGTTGGATGGGCTTGTGGCTCAAGGCCGAGCACTATTCTCCCACAAACGTCCAAGCCCTTCCCACAGTGATTGGCGTAATGGTAAGTTTCCCGGGATTCCATGGTCCTTGGACAGTGCTAATGCCATGTCTAGCAACTCTGCTTCATCTTCATCAGTTCCGTCGCTGCTGATTCGCTCAACAATCGAGCGTTACCACTCGCCACGCTTTGCGGGTTTCTTCTTTTCAGTTACATTGTTCTTCTGAAGCATACCGAGAACGCCAGCCTGCGCATGGCCGCGTACTTTATTGGCGGCTCATACGGCGGCCTCTCCCCGCTGATGGGTGGCTGGATCAATTGCAGCTGCGGAGGTAACAAGCAGCTACGCTCATTCATCACAGCGATGATGATTTCGGTCGGCTAGTAAGTTCTGGGCCGGCTCCCTTGTCAGCGTAGCTCAACCACTAACATGTTTGCAGTGCCATTGAAGCGCCTGCACAGCAGGTCATGTTTCCCACCAACCAGGCACCCGATTTCCGAGAAGCCCAGGGCTACATCTTTGGCATCGGCATGGTCGTCACGACGGGCGTGTGGTGCGCTGCCATTATCCCACTCATGTCGCGATACTGGTTCTTCAAGGATGAGCAGCCCTGCCTGGACTGCGACTGCGACGAGCCGATTGTCGAGAGCACAACTTACAAGGCCAATAACAAAGCGGCAGATGCTTCCGACTAATTTGGTAACTGCTAGGAGAAAGACAATTTCAATGAAAGCGAGCCCATGGCGAGTAGACAAGTTGGCATGCATGGGTAGTGTCCAAGGGACTGCCGTTGCTGCATTTTATACCCTCTCCGAAACCTGAAACATCTTTTTCACGTACAAAGCCACGATTGAAACTTGGCAACGTTCACAGCTGCTAGGATAATCTTGCCATTAACTACTTTTTCGCCCACTGCGGAGAACTGGCCCCTTGGCGGCACAGCCAGTAATGAGCAATGTCCACATGTGGCACTTTTAGGTACCATTTAGGTGCCTAGGATGTAATCAGACAATAGCTTGATCATTAATATTGGCATATTGAATCTATCATCCCTCCTTTGCCGCGCATATCATGATAGCCGTTCTAGTCCTAGCAGCCTCGTCGTCAACGGTGACTCGTTACGCCTAGGTAAAGGGACGTGGTGAATCTTTCTCAGGTCAGCATTGCCTTCCACAGCACACAAGAGCTGGAAAAAGATATTTTTTTTAAAAAACAAAGCAATACTTGAACAGGTATGCATCCCTGTTCAGCCGAGAATGCTCAGTTTTGTGAGCACACCGGGAGCTTTTCTACACTGTCTTTTGTCGACCAGGTCCGTCAACCTGCCTCTTGAGAGGTAACATACGAACACCCCTCATTTCAGCGGGTAAGGCATGAGACTCTATTGTGCCTAAAACGTTTTATTTTGCATGGAGTTGACCGTGCCCAGCGTCGGGACTTCCGAGGTGTTGGATCGTGGGGAGAAGATGCTTGATCATGCTCCGGAGCCTGGGGCAACCTCTAGGCCAGTGGCAAAGAGCCGCACTCGCTCGAGGCAGACACCTACGAGGCATTATTTTTGAGACCCACTACACTGAAAACGGTACATCATGAACTTCGACAATTCGTTACAGCGTTGTCTATCGGAATATAGCTGGGAATGCTATGTCGAGGTCAAGTAGGAGAAGCTCGACGCCATGGGATGGCCTACTTGACTTGAGCATCGATAATTCCAATGATTTATTTCCACCTTTTTCCGGAGTGTTAATGATGTGCAGAACTACCTTTGGAGTGCGATCCTGAATACGGATACCTCTCTTGAAGTGGCGCAGGCCCGGATTCATCAGGTGTGACGACGCCAGCACCTGCACGACACTTTGCTGTCAAAGATAATATTTGCGCTGCTTGCATATGTAATTTATCAGCAGCTGGCATTGTACTCACCTTTTTTCTCTCCAATAATTCTTTGCTGGCGTTACCTTGCGTTACTCTTCAGTGCGCCCTTGCTGCTCCGCCTCTGGGAGCGATTCGCGCAGGATGCTCCCGATGCTAGTTCTGGCGCGTTTCGAAAAGTTTGGCTTTTCTGCTGTGTTGAAGTTGAACAGCATCCAGTCTCGTATGTCTTGCAAACATTGACCTCAAGCAGTCTCGGACCTCTAAGGGTTCCCCGCCCAGCTTCTTCTACAACGAACACAAATTATTACACGATAGAAGAACAGATAGCTTGCCCTTTACTAAGTCATTGATTCACATAGCTAGATAGCTGTTCCCAAAAATTATACATCCTCTTTCTCGAGAGCGTCGTTGGCGAAAAATACCCGCAAACGACTCAAGACAATACATGATGCGCATTGATCCTCCACACTACCTTCTGCACAACTAAGTTAACCCAATTGCAGCTTTTTTCCATGGCAATGTCTGCTCCGAAGCTTGGCGAACTCGCATCGGCATGTCACAAATACTACTGGCGTAGTTACACATTGCTTCACCGCAGAGGGCATAATGCACAGTATCAGAAGTGGATTGTTGACATGTTTCGAAAGCGGAAAATATAAACATTATAAAAGATAGGACTGTCACCATACTACTTGAAAAGCGATTTCACATTCTCCATATACAAAGCCGGCACCTTTACTTACTTGGGCTTTCAACAGTCAGTCTTTCTTCCACTTTAAGCTAGATATCAGCATTCGAAATGTTAGAGCTCATGAAACTGCCGCTCGAGGTCAGACGATTCGTCTATCGTGGTCTCGTTGTAATAGATGGCCACTGCAATATATCCCTGCTAGGTTCGGACATTCGACATCGAACAGGAACCGTACCAAACCACGCGCGCACCACGAAGCCCCCCGAGAAACTTCATCTTTCGATCCTCCAAGTAAGCAAGACCGTATATGAAGAGGCCGTCGACGTCTTGTACCGAGAAAACGAATTCGACCTATCTTTTTATTTTGGGTCGCAGGGCAACAGCGTCGCGAGCGTTGACGCCTTGTTCCGGAGACTTGGGCGCGACAACGCGCGCAAGATTCGCCACGTGTGCTGGAACGAGTCCTTCGTCGCCGTGAGCTGGGGCGTCAACCGGGGCGTCGAGACGCTCCTTGTTCACCGCCAGATCCTAGACATGGTCCGGCGCATCCTCAGACACCTTCCGCACTTGCGGGCAAGCGAGATCTGGTGCACACGGAATGGCAGTCGTCGTCTTCCAGGCGACGCGGTGCAGGCGCTGCCGACAGAGGGCCCGGTAGAATGGGACTGCCTCTACAACGTGGCTTTCGTGGCGGGCATGAAAGGGACTGCATCTGAGAGATGCTCGTGGTATTGGAAGACTGGTTGAGATGGCAGCGGCTGGGGGTGGCGTCGTGGATGGTAAATTTCAGCGTAACAGGAAAAGCAGATGACCTGAATAAGCGCAAGTTTGAATTAAACTGGAAATAATCTAATAAGTATTGTTCTTTCGTGGCTTAAACGCCCTGGCCCACCAAAATTTTTGGCGGGGTAAAGCAAACATCGCCAACGGCCAGCACGTCCGCCTCCCACATTAGTTATTCACCGCGCCGATCCTCCTCTTCTAGCCCACGCCGCCATGTCCCCCAAGCCCAAGGGTACAGTCAAGGCATCCTCCGATCCCAAAGGTACTTCCTCCGCCTCCTTGTCCTCCCCCCTCCTCATGACGTCCTCCTCATTCCGACCTCTCACACTCGCAGAACAACCACAGCAGCAACAGCAACCGCCGGCCACCGTCGCGGAGCGCACGCAGCAACGCTTCCACGCCACGAATCCTCTCGCCGTACGCGTCCAGACCTCGGGCCTGTCCTCACTTACTCCCACCGAAAAGAAGACCTTTGTCTATAGCCAGCTCGTACAGCCCGTAGCGCAGCAGCGTGTCCCGCTTGGCAATCGTGCGGAGCGCGACTTCTGGAAGGCCGTCGCGAAAGAGGGATTGCCAATTCGCCGTCTGCGTGACGACTACGCCTGGGGCGTCGACAAGGCCGGCCGCGACGTCGGCGAGTATCCGCTCGCGGAGCACGAGGCGCGCAGCGTCAAGCAGGCGACTCTGACGGCGCTGAGGCTGCTCTCGCAGCAGTTTCGCACGAAGCGTGACCTGGCTGCAGCGGCAAAGCGTCGTGGAGACGAAGAAGCAGCGATCAAGGACGTGAACGCAGAAGAGGTCGAAAAGGAAAAGACAAGACGAAAAGAGATGTCGAAGCTGAATCGAGAACTGTACGGGGAGATTACTGGCTCCCTGGCCAGTGACCCGGAATGGGATGATATCGTTCCCATCTTGCACGAGGAGCCCGAGGACGCAGTAGCGCGGATCGCATATCCGGACGACTACGCAGAGGGTGAGTCCTAGCCTCTTTTCCCATCCAGTGTCTCAGCATTCCGTCTAACTCCCCCGTCAGCCGTTGCCTATCTCCGCGCCGTCATGGTGGACAATGAGCACTCTCCGCGGGCTCTCCGCCTCACGGCGCACGTCATCGCCCTCAACCCCGCGCACTACACTGTCTGGCTCTACCGATTCCACATCATCAAGGCGCTGGAGCTCTCTGTACCTGCCGAAATCACCTGGCTCAACGCCGTCGCTCTCGAAAACCTCAAAAACTATCAAATCTGGCACCACCGCCAGCTCCTCCTCGACCATTACCTCCCGCTCGTCTTCTCCGACGAGGCCGCCCTCGCCGCCCTCGCGCGCTCCGAGACCACCTTTCTCGCCACTATGCTCGCAGAAGACACCAAGAATTACCACGTCTGGTCGTATCGCCAGTACCTAGTACGGCGCCTCGACCTCTGGGGCCCGCGCGAGCTCGGCACCACGCAGAGCCTGATCGAGGAGGACGTGCGCAACAATTCAGCCTGGTCGCACCGCTTCTTTCTGGTATTCCGGAACCCCGACGCCTCGACTCCCGGCTGCGGACCCGCCGAGCACGACCCTGCGGTGCCCGCGGCCGTCATTGCCAGGGAGCTGGACTACGCCAAGGAAAAGATTGGGCTCGCGCCGCAGAACCAGTCCCCGTGGAACTACCTGCGCGCGGTGCTGGCAAAGGCGGGCAGGACGCTGGCCAGCGAGCAGGCGCTGGCTGAGTGCCTCGTCGCTGGGGTGGGCACCGATGAGGAGAGCGTAAAGAGCTCGCACGCGCTGGATTACCTGGCCGATGCGTATGCGGAAACTGGCGAGACGGACAAGGCGAGGGTGTGTCTGCAGCGGCTGTCGGAGAAGTGGGATCCCATTCGAGAGGGATACTGGAAGTACAGAGCACAGCAATTGGCCTAAAACAACAGGCCCCATACAGCTAAATATGGTCAACCTCAAGCCTTCAATGGCCATCGTGAAGAGAACATTTGCCTTTGATCAAGTGAATTAAAATCATATACATTACAAGCAAGCGTCAATCATGCTCCTCTTCTAGTCTGCCAGTATTGTATCCCGCCGCCTCGATCATAAATGTCGGATTTAGGGTTACATTGAACCAGTTTCGACACTTATTCTTTTCCTTTTCCACCTTAAGCCACGCAGTAAGAGCAACTATTCGAAGCCAGCACGCCATCACCCCCTCTTGAGCAAGCCTTGCATATATACACCACTTTCGGAACCCGTCTCCTGCCCCTTTTACCTGCTGTCAGAATAATGCTTCCATTCACGTCCACTCCCCGTATACGGCCGCCCGCAGGCCAACTGGCATGCTCTTCTCATCAATTCCATTATTGCTCATCCACTGTGCAAAGCCTCTGAGCCTGTACTGCACCACGATATGCCCTCTGGGATCAAAATTGGGTTCCATGGGTACCTGTCCCAGCCCACCACATATATCCGATGCAATCTGGCTCAGCTCATCCCTGATGCCCGCCGTGCATAGCTCGACATCCCCCTCCTTGTCCACCTCGACGTCTGGAAGCTCCCCGCGCATCCCGTGCACCATCCGCTGTCTATCAACCTGCACGCACGCGTACAGCTCCCCGGGGAATCCCCAGTCCTGCACTCTGTACCGCTGGGCGATCGTGTACGACACGTTCTGCAGCCGCGCCACCAGCCAGCACCGCTGACATTTCGGCCCCGTGCGCTGCCCGAGCGCCAGCCTGTACCGCTCAGGAAAGCCCGGAAACGCGTCGGGCCGGCGCACGTCAAACGCAACAGCGGGGATCTGGTGCGTGCACGGCGGATTGTCGAGCCTGCGCACGATGATGTTGGCGCAGCGGTGGCAGAAGACGTTGCTGCGTAGGGCGGCGGCGCGGGCGTGCGCCGCGCACGCGACGCAGTAGACGTGGCGGCAGGGAAACGTCCACCGGAGCTCGTCGGGGACGGCCTCGGCGAAGAGCATCTCGCAGCCATCGCAGCGGGGAGTGCGGAAGCAGTCGGGCAGACTGGTCGTGGTCAGCAGTGCTGATGATGGTGGTGTTGGTGGTGTTGGTGGTAGTGGGGACTGGGCAGCGGGTTGTGGCTGCGGAGGAGCTGTAAAGGCGTTGACGCTGGCCATGTACGAGTCAATCTGGGAGAGGTAGCCAAAGGGAAGCTGTTGCTGGCTCATTGTGGCTGTGAAGGAATTGGGTTTTTTGCTATGCAAGCTTCGATGCTCTTGTCAGAAGAGTACACAAGTTTCTAAGTACAGACTGAGGGTATGTTAAGAGGCAACGCAGACGCCGCAATAGCATGTGAAGCGAGTAAAAAGGGTGAAGACGATCTGAGCGCCGGGCGAGAAAAACGACGGCTATCGCTGCTTAAATAGCCGCGGGAGAAAAAGGAGGGAAAAAACTTGCAAGCCCGGTGGCAAGACCAGCAACTTTTGCGTTGGGTAAGACGAGAAGAGGCGTCGGTGGTACGGCTTGCTCTTGCACAATCTGGACGCCTCTTCTTCCCCCCTCCCCTTCGGCGTCCGTGATACCGAGAATTTTTGGTGTAATTTGTGCGAGGTCAACGGAAGATGCAGATGAAGAGTCGTCGGCGTTTCTGCAAACACGGCGGCTTGCTAGGCCGGTGCGACTTTAAAGCTGTCGTGGACGGCTTTGTTTGCGCGTTTGATTATGTCGTAATCATCAATTTAGACGTTGTAGAAATTTTGATGGACCAGGTAGGAAGCGTATAGGAATATCGATCCGACGAAGCGGAGAATGAAGGAATTGAAACGCATGCGATGAAGCGGATAGGAATTGGAGAGAAGACAACTAGATACATGTGTGAATAAAGATATAGAGTACCGCAAGGTAAATTTTTAAAAAGAAAGTTTGAGGAATTCCCAGGCCATCATCCTACGCCTACCCATGGTCCCAAACGCCGTGACATGATTCATCTGCTCTCCATGCGCCAAAACTTCCATCCCTCTCGCTCGAGTCCGCCGCCGTGCACGCCCACGAGCTTTTCAACACCGTCGTTGTCTTCGGCGCTGAGGAACTTTTCGAGATCAATTTCCATCCCGCCCTCTTCATCTTCTTCTGTGCCGTTCTTGAGAACAGCGGGCCAAAGAACACCAACACCATCACCGCCGAGCGTTGTCTCAAACATGGCATAATTCTCATCCTCCATATGCTTCTCCATCTTGACAACCTTGGTCCTGTCTACACCAGGTCGTAGCAGGGTAATGGAGCATCCACCACCGCCAGCACCAGTGAGCTTGGTCCAGCCAATGCCTTCGTGGTCAATCAGCTCTCGTACACGCTCCAGGCGCGGATGAGAGACGCCAAGCGACACCAAAAGGCCGTGATTAATGTTCATCAGCTCGCCAACCTTTTGCAAAGACTCTTCCTTCTCCTCGTCAAAGTCCTTATGGTCAATGACTTCGCTAGCAGAAAGGGTGACACGGTCCATGGCGTCGAGGATAGAATTTATCAACTTGGGGTGAGAGTCTCTGAGCTTGCGAACCTTGGCGACTTCGTGGGCGGTAGACTTGGGCTGCTTGGTATCCACTAGAAGGAGAGGCAACTCGGGAAAATCCCAGAGAGGACGGACAGTCGGAGGCTTGGCATCATCGGTGCGTTGAAAGACGACTGCCTTGCCCTGCGTGGCGACAGTGTTGTCGACACCAGACGGGTTGCCGTGAATGCACATTTCGGAGACAAAAGCCCATCGGTTGATTCGCTCGACCTGCAGGCGGGCTTCTTCATGGGGCTGGTCTGGATGGGGGCCGGAGAGGGTTCGCAGCTGGAGCAGCAGGGCGGCGGACATGCAGACGGATATGGAGGCGCTGCTTCCGAGACCAGCGCCAATGGGGATGGTAGAGCGCAGCGTGTACAGGCATCCATGGAAGGAGGGCATGCCGAGAGAGAGGAAGAGGTAGAGAAAGGCAGAGGCGGTGTTCTTATGGACCTTGCGAGTCTCTTCTGGGTGCTCGAGCGAGACGACATCTAGATGAGGCTGGAGGGCGTCGATGAGCTCAGGGTCTAGCTCCGTAACGAGAGAATAATACGACTTTTTCTTGTCGGCGCGGTGGAAGATGCTCCAGGGCAGATCGTCAATGTTCCAGGAGTGGATCAGGTCAATGTCGGGGAATCGCAGAGAAACGGTTCGTCGCGATTTGGAGAGTGTGGTGACGTGGAGATAGGATCGGAGAGAAATGGCAGCAGCAATGGCAGGCTATCAAGGTCAGCAGATGTATTCCCGAGCCAATCTGGGTCAAATTACCTTGCCGTAGACGACAGAGTGCTCGCCAAAGAAGACGACCTTGCCGGGGGCCGAGACCATGAAAGCAGGCGCCATGGGGCTGGACTGTTTGCGCAAAGGGCTCGCGCGATGCGACATGGCGGTATGAGAGCCGCCGTTGCTGACGCCATTGCCGTTGACATGCAAGTGCCCGTTTGTGTTTATTCCATTGGCCATGGCCGAGTCGCGAATCGCGGCAGGTGGCATTTCCGTGCAGAGTCGGGACGTGGTCGCGAGGCGAATAGGGGAAGCGATGCGGTCGTGGAGGATTGCTTGGAGCCGTAGTGTTGAAACGGGCGGTTTCTATCTTGTCGAGAGCACAGTCCGTTACATGTGTGATTCGGTCGAGTGTTTGTCTCATCTAAGCCGTTGGGAGGGATCGGCAGTGTTGGCGTAGCACGATCTATCGATGACGCTTGCGAAGCTAGAGGGGCGGCGCAAGTGGCAGAATGCGAGGAAGAAGAGATGTAGAGATGAACAAAAGTGGCAAGAAGAACAAGAAAGCGTCAAGGAGCAAAGCGAGGCGGGGGACGAGTTTGAATTAGGGAATGGCGGCCGCACTAAAGGGGAGCAAAGAAGGAGAGATGCAGTGGAAAGTCGAAGGTCGAAAAGGCGGATGGATGGGACGAGTAATGGTCAGGCGCCAATTGGAAGGTTTGTACTTTTGGCGGGACGCGGAGGCACGAGAGTCGGGGGGTGTGGTGGGTGTGGTGAGCGCCCCCAGCAATGACTAAAGGTAGATGATGAGTAGTGGAGGAAAAGATTATGGTCAAAATGCAGCAAAGAGTGAGAAAACGGGGGCTGATGATGTATTTGTGTTCAATCGTGAGGTTCGGCGTCGCATTCTTAACGCAGCAAGAGAAGGAAAAAAAGGTTGCAGGGCGCACTTGGGGTAGCAGTCAGCTTTATTGTTACCTACCTATTTACCTACCTACCTACCTAAATACCTACTCAAGGTATTAAGAGGGACACAGCCTTGGGCATGTCTTGTCTGGCTGCCAACGTGGCTGCCAACATGGCACAGGCTTACCTATCAATATCTTGCGCAATGCCCCACAGATGTAAGCTTTCAGTGCAAAAGGACATGAACACTCTCAACACGATTATGTTATCATCAATTTCATCATCATGGATGTGCAAACTACTGGCGTCATCCTCAAGCCAAAAGGCAGATACCTTGGGCAGTCCACTGTTAACCTGCAGCCACAGGGCCGTTACAGGGGATGTACGCCAACTAGCACACAGTCTTTATAGCGATCTACGGCGCTACAAATCGCCTGCGTACCTTTTTACGCACCTAACCCTTATGGCCCCCCTAAAACTTGAAAACCCCCTTGTGGCATGCACGTCTTATTTATCACCTCCCCCCTGCAGACGGGATGCGCAGTGTGAGCAACTTGACTGCAGCTTGCGTATCCGGCTTCTCGGGATCGGGCGTCTTTGCCGGCACTGTTTCACGCTGCAACCAGGAGGTTACCAGTAAGCAGCTGGCAGGCAGAGCTTTGCGATCGCACCACAGCGTCATTACTGCGGCTCTGGACTACTGCGAACATCATTGTAGGCAAAGACGATCTTAATCATGACTGCAATCGTGGATGATTTCACTTTCTCAGGTATTATAAGAAGCTGTGAATGATTCTGGTAGACAACCCGCCCTCTCCACCAGTACCTCCCGATGCGCCGCCCGGACCCCAAGACGCCCGCATCTCCGCACGCTACCTCGTAATCGTACCAAGCCTCTGTCATAGGCTGACCGGCTACGGTGCGGCCAACGACCTGAACTGCCACGAAGACAAACTTTTTTTTTTCTCCCTCCCCCTTTGTCTTTTCTCTTGCGAGTATTTCCTTCTTGTCGTACCCAAAGCAGTCCTTTCTTCCCATCTCTTCACCTTGATCAAAAATCATATTCGTTTAGTCGCAATGGCGCAGTTCGCTTTCGTCCCTGCCACCACGTCTCCATCTCGCCGCATGCAACGCTCTTGAAAAGCTTCATGATGCAGCCAACGTCATTCAGCGCCATGTCTGCCAGCCAATCATGCCTCTTTGCCCTTGACTGGTCCCTCCATTGAAATGTTGCCTGCTGAATATCTAACTTTGCCTCCATTGTAAATAATCTTTTACTAATTCTGCACCAATGAACGGACAAGCTTCGCCCCTCACCTCCCGCTTTCGTGTGCGATGCTTTTCCCCGCATCAGCCACACAGAAGTGAGCTCCCCGCCAAGCTGCCTTGTCCAAATAAAAACCGTCGCGAATAATTCATGCACACCTAACAAAATCCGCTGCAATATTACAACAGCCCGCCATATCACAACGGCTGCACTATTGCAAGGTTACTATAGCCGGCGCAAGATCTCCGACAAAACGCCATGCCTGTTACCGAATTCGCACTCTTCACCCTCCGCGAGTCCTACGACGCTGTCGAGCTTCTCGAGCTCGTCATGGAGTGCCAGGAGATCCAGGATGAATGGGTCCGCGCTCACCATCCCAACGAGTGCGCCAAAAAGGCCTCGGTCAGCCGCCTCTACGCCGACGCTACCGAGCCCGGTCGCCATCGCGTCGCCATCACCGCGCCCTGGCAGTCGCCCGCCGCCCACCTTGAATGGCTCGACACGCCCGCCAACAAGCAAATCATGGCCAAGTTCGCCGCCTTTCTACCCGGCGGCATTGTGCCCGACCACCACACTGCCGCCGACCCCACAGCCAGCGAGGCGGACCGCGGATTCCTCTTCTTCCACATGGACACCGCCGGCCGCCGGCCGCACCTCCACGAGGCCTTTTCCCCAGAAGAAACGCTCGTCGTGACCAGATTGGCAGCGGTAGAGGGCGCTGCGGGGCGCGAGCAGCTGCAGGCGCGCTACACAGAGCTCGAGGGCCCGCACGTGGCCGGGAGGCAGAAGGACAGGGTCTGGGCGGGCTGGCGCATCGAAAAGGAAGAGAACCGTGAGGAGCTCGTGATATTTCGCAGCGCTGACCTTGCGGCTGACGAGCTGGCGCCGCTCAATCAGTACGGCAAGCCTATTGGCCCCGAGCTGCGCATTGCCGAAATAGCGCCTTGATCGGGCTAACCCCAGAGAGGCGGAGGGTGGCCAGATAATGACAACAATGCCCTGCGTTTGTAGATTAGTGTAGTTCATCACAGCACACCCGCTCCGAGCCGGGTCATCTTTTCATCCAGAGCCACAGTCACCGAGCGAGACGGCCAGTCGTATTGTGTGCATGTCCTTAATCGTTCATTTGAGAAATCTCTATCAAGAGCGCGATTCAAGCACATAAAATGCAAGGTATTCCCGAGACGCCCAATGTGTGCATTTAGAATCCTTCATCCATTTCCGGGCTCGGCCTCGACTCCTAGTCCCATTTCATAGTTTGTGGTTTGTGAGTGTGTGCGTGTATTTGTACCCTTTACTCCATTCCGTCCAATTTTCCGTTATTGTATGAGAGTTTAGTTGCTCTTCTTAGAGACGTCAGTGATCTGAAGGGCTGAGGGGCTGTTAGCGAATATCTAGGGTCAAGGAGCGATTGACCATCGAGTTGGAATGCCCTCGAGCGGCGCAATGCAATTTGCCGCACTGCGCTTCGCGAACAAGCACACCAACTCGACACCGTGTCGTGGGGGTCGCATACTGGGAGGGAGAGACTGCTTGAGCTTCTCGGCCTTCTCGGTGTCCTTGAGCACCAGGGTGTACAGGTGCTTCTGGCAACGGACCTTGAACTTGATGTTCTGGGCCTTCTTGTTCTTCTTGATGCGCGCGGCTGTATATTTCCGTTAGCAATCGTTCCTCCGCAACGACATTCGTATCGTCCTCTTCGTCGGCAATTCGTCTCGCGGCGAGACAACAAGTGTTCGATATGGTGTCCCAAACGTACAGGAGGCGTCCTTCCGACGGCAGATCTCGATGAACTAACAAGCACCGTTAGAATGCGTGGATTCTCTTCGCGAATGATCAGGAAACATTTCTAATGCGCACCTTCTTGATATCAGCGACTTCGCGAGGCATTTTGGCGGTGTTGTGTTGTTTTATCGGAAAAATTACAATTGATCAGTGTAAGAAGATTAGGCTGTTTTTTGCAGATATTATTTTTGTGCGCAGCCACTCGCGGGGGTGCGGCGCACGGCCCACTAATGTTCGCTTTTCCTAGCTGTGGCGGTGTCTTGAGTGGCTGGTGCTCTTTTGCGCCACAACCAGTACCCTATTCTTCCCTCAATCAGCCAAATAATGGCCATTTCCTGTGCATTCTGTCTAACTAGGTCGGTTCAAGTCACACTTCAGTGACTTGGCTACTCTTACCAAAGTTGTCACGCGTTTTGGCTTCTACAGAGGCTAAGGCTGGCTGTTTAGCGAGCCAGCTACTCGTGATAAGACACATGAGAGATATAGTATAAACATAGAAGCTGTGGCACCTGGGCTGAGCGGTAACTAAAACGATCTATCTTTAGTTGAATCCCATCAGGTCCAGACCTCCTCAGCACATCACCAAATCTATGCGCCACGCTAATCTCCTGGCCCGTTTGATAGCCCGTTGTTGTTGTTGTTGTTACCCTAGATCTAGAAAACCCCAAACTGCCGAACCCCAATATATATCATCTCGCATCACATCAACATTGCTCAAACTTTCGGATATCTAAGTATGAAATACGTCTGAAATGCATAAAAGGGTGAGCAAATGAGAAAGAGCTACTTTGCTTATTTTAAGTACAGCAGAAGCTGACAGATTGGGCCTGGTCGATAGTTAGGTTGACAAAGCTCCCGTCTAATGAGTGGTGGGTTGTAAGCGCACCCTCTTACCAGCGGCTGGACTCTTCGTTCGGCATTCATGCTGCTTGCTCGCCAAGCCGAACCTCAATAGTCTCGTCGGCGCCTGTGTACTTGTCAAAGGCTCAATCACCTTACTCGACAGGAGGCGCGCGACCGCAGAAAACTTGGGCCGCAACTCTACAAGTCGACAATATGGGACTGTTCCGCACTCCATTACTCGGGCCTCGAGCGAGCCAAACGTGGTCTCAATACTGCAGATTAAAATCGCCTGACCTCTTCCATTTCAAGTGATGGGTTTTGGTTCTGACTGCGACACCGCTGTGTAATAAGCGCCTAGCAGCTCCACTGTAACTGGTGCTCTGCAGATGAAAGCTATTGACGTGATAGACGTAGTTTAAATTCCTGGGAAAAAACAGTGAGAGCCACCAGCAGATAATCTCTATCTAACTACTGAATTATTGTCGTTTTTGGAATCTTGTTTTCACATTTTGGTTTGGGCTTGTCCGGTTCGGTGTACAGTCGTATTCAGGTAGTTTGGACAAGGCAAGGAAGGCCATGCAGTCACTTACGCAGCTACCTACACATGTCAAGCTGAGTTTGTTGATTTGGCTTTTTCTCCAATCCAACGTTTGCTCAACCCCTTCAACTTTTTCCATTTACCATCATCAAAATGCCCACTCTACTCGATAATGCATTAAAGTCAAAGGTAAAATTTTCAACTCGAGCCTTGTGTGGAGAGCCGCAAACTAACCAACTGTCGGCAGAACATGGTTCTTGGTAAGTAAGCCACGGCGCCTGTCGCGCTCAACAAACCTGACGAGCCTTGCAGCCTTTGGAGGCGTAATCGCCGCTGCCACTGCGTGGATGCTCGCTGGCGACTTGTTTCCTGCCGATCCAGATCCCAAGGGAGACCCAAAGACGTGGACAAGAGAGCAGATGCGAAGGTGGCTAGAGGCCGTGAGTTGCACCGATGACGTCGGCAATTTGCCAGTAGTTAACAATATATACCTGCAGCACAACCTCTTCCCGCAGGCAAGTGATACACGGGAGCAATTGCTAGCTCGGATACAGTCAAACCTTGGACTTCCTCGCAAGTAGCCGACAGGATGATGTGACCGGCGCTCATATACAATTTAATACGTTTCTTATTCGAGGTCTCAAATGTTTACAGGCCGCTAGTAGAGCTGCACACCAACTCGGCAACTGGTCGCCACTAACGAACTACCTGGCTAATAATCACAGCATCAGTAAACTCCGAATGACGTACATTAACTTTGGCCGTTCCCTCAATCGTTAAAATAATGAATACCTCGAGACTATTCTGTCAATACCGCAGCGTAGTCTTGCCGCTATCTCTTTTCGCCCCTCGAGACATCAAAGTCCGAAGCCACTTATCCCGCAGCTTTTCAGCCTCTTCCATGACCGCCAAAGCCATCCCTGTGATTGTCTGCGGCCGGCGGGAAACAATTGGAGAGTCTGTCGCAGCCGGGCTCAAGCCAGAATATGAGCGTGAGTAATTTCTCGACCCTACCTCCCTGTCGATTTTGACCAAGTTGCCAAGCCCCCCTTGATCCCCCAACTCCATTAACCCTCCAGCAGTCGTGCACTTTGTCAAGACGCCCGAAGCCGGTGTCAAGGATCTGCCTCTTGTCCTCAAGGGGATCCCGCCCGAGACGGCAGCCAGCGGCGTGGGCACCGGCAACATCGCCGACGGTGCTAAGGCTGTCATCCTGGGCGGAGGCTACGACGACAATGACTACGAGGTGATGCGCAAAGCCGTGGATGCGACCGCGTTGGACCGTCGCCCTGTCTGGCTGCGCAACGATCTGAGAGTCGCTATGCCGCCCCCAGGTCCGGAATACGGAAAAGAGGTTGTCGTCAGGGTCAAGAACTTGCTGAACAAGTTGGAGAAGGAGAACAGCCTGGATGCCGCAGACTCCAATATGTACTGGTTTTAGTCCATGCGGTGCCACAACGTGGGAGGCAATCTTGCGTGACCAAAACGGGAGACAGCCTCTGCTAGATTTCGCAATTCGGACATATTTTATACGCGTATGCATCAGAATGCATGGGACGACTGCTTCAAGTTGGGCTCCTCGATGATGGGGCAAAAGTATGCCATCCTAGCATTATTGACTTGCCGAGACAATTTGAGTAATTTTTTTTTTTTTTCAGTATTTACGCTTGGGGAAAGAATACTTATTATCTGGAATGTCTGAAATGTTGGGTATGATGATAGCCCAAGTAAATAGGACAGACACGACGGCAAAGGGCTATTTTATGACCTGGATGTGAAAATTCCAGACACATGGCACAGCCACTTTGACATGTTACTGCCCCAAGGGTTACATTAATAAACGTGCCCTCATAGCTTGACTGCCCAACACGAGTCGGTGGCGGAGCTGTAACGCATGAGAGCGCAACCTCGCAGATGTACGAAGTAGGTGAATGACGCTGCGTCGCTGCTTGGCGGCCAAAGCTGAGTCTCCGGAGAACAGTCGAGGGAGACACTGGCGGACCCAGAAAAGAATCCGTAGATAGTGTTGACATTATGCACGTTCATTAGCAGCCTTGAGGTGGCGAATTCAACGGTCAAGGTGGGCAACGTACGCCAACACAATCTCGGGTATAGGTAAAACCAATAGAACAAAACCCACGAGAATCAACCGAGCCAAATGCGTAACTTTGCTTGGTATTAGCTACTGCATAGGCCTAATAGTTCATAAGTTCTTATCGCGTGTTATACACGTCTTGTGTACGCGACCCACTTTTACATAAGGAACTTGGAGAGCTTCCCCCGGGGCCGACGTCTCCCATAATCCATAGGTAGTTCTGGCCGCGCTCAACAATAAGTACCTGCGTCGCACCGAGATTGGCCATCAAGAATCAACAGGCTACCCTCAACCGCCGCCGCTCGATACCATGTCACTTGACGACCAGCCCAACCCGCTCGCCGAGTCTGGCGTGACGATGCGCTCCGACAGCGAGCAGTATTCGCCTGGCGACGAGCTCTCCGCCTCTCCTGCGTCCACGTCCAGCTCACCCGTCATCCTCTATAAGCCTCCGACGATATGGTCGCTACTGCGCGGCACGGCCATCAACATCCTGCTGCCGTTCATCAACGGCATGATGCTGGGCTTTGGCGAGCTTTTTGCCCACGAGGCGGCGTTTCGGCTGGGATGGGGAGGCACAAAGGTAAGCTGTGGCCGATTGCGACGGTATTCGAAGCTGTCTTGCCTCTTGAATACCATGTCGCGTTTGATGGGATTGTGCTAATGCCCGCTCACAGGTCTTTCCCCTCTCACGGAGAAAAGCACATGCAATCGGACCCGGCATCGAGGCGCGTGAGAAGCGAGTGCCCGGCGTCACGCTATCTGATTTTGCGAGCTTGGAATAATAGTTATAACGGATACCACACATGTTGGAATTGCGATTTTGTCAGCCATGGTTTTATAGAATAAACAATGCAGATGAGGCGTGTCGGGTCAGGCCAGCTGCTCTGGGGATTGAGCCGAAACAAAGGATGTCTTTACAGTGCCTTCACATCTGCATACAAATATACAAAAAATATATAAAACTCCAAAACTATAATCGGAACATCTCAGTGCAAGTTCATACCGCTTTGAAGAGATATAGACTGCTGCTGCTGTCGAGATCAAGCTGCTGGCGGTCGTCGCCTCCGAGAATTATCCGGCCCGATTGTCGCTCCAAAAAAAGTTGCCTGCACATACACACACTCCCTCCCATTGACCCTGTCCATAACCTCGCATCTCAACCTCATCACACCGGCACCATGATTCCCAGCAGAGGAATAGCTCGGTCCTTACCCGCGGGATTCACCAGAGGCCAGCCAACGACCCGATTGATCGTACGACCTTTCCTCTGCCTCCACGAGGTTTCCCCCCATCTTAAACGGCCACATCCCCTAACACTTTTTCTTGATGCTTCCAGGGCCGCACATTTGCGACACGATCGATACCGAGCAGTCGAAATGCCGCAATAATCTCCGGACAGGGCATGCGCGCCAGGATATCTCCCTCGGCGGCTGGCATCACCCCATTGGCTCTCGGCAGCGTCACCGCTAGCCGCAACCTGTCTCTCTGGGGCTGGGGCAGCAGCAGCAGCAAGACCAGCGAGCAGGCGCCCGAAGAGGCGCGCCGGGCCGAGGTAGCCGCGCAAGAGCAGCAGCATGCGGCCTCGAGCGCTGCCGACGCCGCGACCGACAGCATCTCAGCTGCGCCGTCGCTGACGGAGCCGACGGCCACGGCGCCCCTAGCCAACAGCGACTTGAGTGACTTTGGCGGCGGCGGCGGCAACAGCGGCCTAAGCGCCACGGACCTTCTTGACCTGTCGTCGAGCGAGCCGGGCTACCTGGCGGCGCTGGGTCTGGATAATGGCTGGGGCCCGACGTCGGTGATGCAGTGGTTGCTGGAGTACATTCACACGTCGACGGGCTTCGGCTGGGGCATGAGCATTGTCGCGTCGGCCTTTGCGCTACGCGTCGCCATGCTCATCCCCCACATTATGCAGATGCGCAACGGCGGCCGCGTCGCGCACATGCAGGCCGACCCGCGCGCCGTCGAGATGAACCGCCTCACCAAGGAGTCGCTCGCCGCCGGCGTCGACGGCATGGAGAAGCGCCAGCAGGCAAAGGTCCTGGCCGACTTGCTCAAGAAGGAGTACGACGTCAATAACGCGAACCTTCTCTGGCTGGTGGTGCAGTTTCCATTTACGATTGGCCTGTTCAAGCTTGTCCGCCAGATGGGCAACCTGCCCGTGCCCGGCATGGAGGACGCCGGCTTCCTGTGGTTCACCGACTTGACAGCCCGTGACCCGTATTTTGTTCTACCTGCCCTGGCCACCGGTCTCATGATTCTCTCGCTACAGGTACGCTTGCATCATCCAGCATCGTCGCCAGTCAAGCCTATTATGTGACAACTAATGTGTATTGTTATTACCAGATTGGCCAAAAATACATGGCCTCAGCGCAGCGAAAGATGATGAAGCCTATGTCCTGGGTCCTGGGCGGAGTCGGCTTCTTGTTTACTAGTTTCCTCGCTGCCGGCATCAACGTCATGGGTATTGCCTTTGCCGGCGCAACCCTCGCCACCTCGCTGATACTCGAGATCCCCTCGCTCCGCCGCCGCCTCGGCCTCCTCATGGGCCCGCCCCCCGAACCCGCCTCGGCGATCAATGCCCGCGCCTCATCCACTGCTGCCGCCGGCGGCTCCTCGCTCTCCGAGCTGATCCCCAAGGGCATCCGCTACGAGCCCCCCCGCGGCGCCGCCACGTTACCGCCCAAGCCGACGACCGCCCAAGAGGTCGCCAAGCCCCTGAGTTTTGCCGAGCGCGTCAACAGCAGCTTCAACGACGCCAAGCAGGGCATGTCGCAGCAGCTCGGCAGCTTCGGCGGCCGCATGGCGGCGACGGAGGCGGAAAAGGCGGAGCGCAATCGCAAGGAGCTGATGCAGAAGCTCGAGGACAAGCGCCGGCAGCAGGAGCGCGAAGAGTTTAGCAGGAAATACAAGGGAAAGAAGTAGAGACGTCTATCGTCATTTGTATTGTACTGTTTCCATTTCACGATTTGAAGTATTTCAAGACGTGTGTAAATACTATCTATCGTAGAGGTTTGTGCTGGCGGACGTGGCAATGGTGGCATGTTGTATACTAGCATTAAAGGACAGCGCGAGAGGTGTTGCCATAGAAGGAGGCACGCTTGAAAGAAAATCTTAGCCATGTACAATGTATAATCTAAAATACGGATATTCTATTTGAATTTGCCTAGTAACTCATGAAAACGAAGATGTAAGAGTTGAAAAGAATATCAAGGTATGAATAGACCCCATCCGCGTGAATGATGTTGATATTGGCATTTCTGCACTGAGAAGCGCCCCTGTTTACAGTTTTATAACAAAGAGACCCGGCCAAAGAAAGAACAAGGAACAAAGAGTGATGTGACAAAGATAAAAAATAAAACAGTACGTCAGCAATGACGGCCTTCAGCTGTACTTCGTTTCGTGTGGACTGGAGGACCACAGGAAAACATCATTGTCAGTGGGCATGCGCATGGTAAAATAAACGGGGAATATAGCTTCATGGGTGCTGTAATTATGTATCAGCAACCGGCCATGATAGGATGGATGTGATGAAGATTTGGGCTAGCTTAAAATACGGTGCCATCGCTCTCAATGAGAATGGGAGGCTCCTTTGTATTTGGCCGATTGATTTCGGCGATTTCACGACCACCCTAGTCGGCGTTAATGAGCTGCGCTATTATCAATGTGGCGGGGGAGGCCTGCCAGGTGGTTACACATACCTTCCAGCTACCAGCTTCCAAGAGCTGTGCTAGTGTCATTTCATTGCCTGCCAGCTCCTTCTTTAGATACTTATTAACCTCAAGGGTCAAGTGATCGAGGAGGCCGACTGTGGCCGCGCGCCACTCGACAATGACGTCGTCGCTGGGCTCAAACATGGGCGCTACCTCGACGCCCTTGACGCCCGTGCGGCGGCAGTAGTCAGAGTAGTTCTCCAGGCCACGCTCACTGTCGTCCTTTTTCAAAGTCAGCACGCCAATGTCGATGAAGAGACCGCCGTTGCGGTACTCAGGCAAACCAGTCAGAAGCTCGGTGCCAGCAAAGTGCATGTTAAGCAACGACTGCATGGGCTGCATCAGCGAGTATGTTAGCCACTGGGTGAGCTTGTGGAACGGCACAATGGACTCCCAGGGGGCAGCTCCTTGAGGCATCGAGGTGCAAGGCCAAGCATCGCCCAGAGAGATACCATCAATGGACGTGCGCGACTGGGGCCATATGGGTGCCAGACCAGACATGAGCACATTCCATAAAACGGGCAGCGGCACAATGAGCATTGAAGATGCCTGTGTGGACGGATGCGAAAGCAGATGATCAACCATGTTTCCGGGGCGGCCCGTTTCGCCGAAGAATTCGGCCTTGCTCTTGAGGGCATTAGACAGCTTGAGCAGAAGGTCTGTACGGCCTTCCAAGCCAGCGAGCGCATTCCCAGGTTTAGACTGCAGACCAACAGCCAATTGGTCGACCGTCAATTTGGCAAGGCCCTGGAAATCGACTTGGTATTTATTTTCGGGATTGCCCGAGAAGAGGCCCTTGATTGTGTCAGGGTGGCGCTTCGATGCGGGGTAGCGTGCACTTACAGCTTTGAACATTTCCAAACTCGCAATGGCCAGGCCCTCCGATCTTCTGTAGACCTTGCCATTTTCATTGCTTTTATAGCTCCAGGAAGTACCAGCGCCTGCATCGAGGAGGACGCTGATTAGGAACAGGTCGATGAGGCGACGGCAGCGTTCCGTGTTATCCACAGTGGAGGGCCAAGTGGACAGCAAGTCTGCAATACGATCACGGCCGCCAACGCAAAAGTGCTGGTAGCGGCCGTGACCGGGGATTGTGGTGAAGGGCGCGTCGTAATCTCTCTGTAGGATGGCCATGAGTATCGAAAGAAGAAAGGTTGAAGCTAGACGGTGCTAGGCAGAGCTGGGGAGCCTGAAGAGCTGCGCATCAGTTGCGGGCAGACATACCTTGATCAAGCCAGAGACAAAAGTGACTACGTCGGGAAACTTTGCCATGTCAACGTCAAAATGGTGTAGACTGTTGTTCATGACCTTGTCAAAGACGAGCCTAGTGCGCTCGCGAACAGCTCCGAGGTTGCGCAGGTAGCCAGCGGGGTCAAGCTGGGGGTCGGGAGGACGGGGGAGATCCATCTTGGGAAGCTTGGTTGGCGACAATGGCGAGAGAGGGCTTGCTGGGGTGATGCTTCCTGCCGAGACTCTGTTGACTCCAGAGCGAGATGTGGACGAGTTGAAGCTGTTGGTGGACTGTGAGGTGGGCAGGGAAGCGTCCCCGCGACGACTCTTATCCTTGCGGGAGAAGAGACCCATGACGGCGCGACAGATGCAGCAGCGCACGGCTGAGGGCGGTCTCAGGCTCTCGGTAGGTAGCCTTGGGCTCGATTGGATTAGTGCAGCCCAGCGCTCTGCTCTGCTCGTATCTGCGGTCGATTGGCTGCAGCGTCACGGCCCGTTGTACTGCAGGTGCTGATTCGCCGCAAGCGCTGATCTTGTGACTCGGAATTGGCCGTCTGGCTCGATATGACCTAATCGTTCCCCTCTCAATGCAATATTATCGTCGCAAATTCGGCGGGTTCGCAGCGGCGGAGAGAAAAATCCCAAACGGAACTTTTGGTCGATGCAGCAGGGAGATGGGATTGGGTGCGGGGGAGGACGAGGGCTGCCACTTTGCTGGCGCTTGCGTGCGGGCAGGAGCAATTCCGTTGGTGGTGACTCTGGTGAGGGGGAGAGAACCGACTGAGGTAGCTTGTTTGCCAGCGGATGGAATTGCCGGCAACAAACACACGCGCACAATGTAGGGACGACGGCGATAATAATGGATGCAACGAGCGAGAAGAGAATGAAGATTCCACACCTCATCAAAGAAAGAAAAAGAAGAAACGGATTCGGTCGGGTACCTGCTCTCCCGGGGTGCAGAGCGCTCTTTTTGCAAGCGCGGATCTGCCCACACCATCTCTCTTGACCATGACCAGCGACGCTCTTCTTTCTCGCCCCCCCCCCCTTCTCTGCGCAGGGCACTGCGCAGGGCAGGGGGGGGACCAAGAGACAGGGATGGCCTCCTAGCGCTGGGCATTTGCCCTTCAGGATGCGAGATGGGCTGAAGTTGGGCTTCCAAAGACGAGTTAGCTGCGTCCCCGCTCTTGTCCAGACTACCTCAGTTTGAGTTTGGGACTAATAACTGATCTGATGTTGTCAAAACGCCTGTCAAAGCAAGCCATCCTGTGTCTTCCTGGGCTAGACTAGTTGGGTCCAAGCAACCAAGTGGCAGGTGTCACCCTGGCTATTGGCTATTATAACGGCCGCTTCACGACTCGGATGCTGCCCCTGTGCTCGACATCGGCATCGGCAAAGAAGTATGGCACATTTGCCACACCTACCGCAGGCAGAAAAACAGACTCCTCCTACAGGCCTCATCAGAAGCCGGTTACTGCACATCTCGCTCAAGCCTACTGTAACCTGGTCGAACTGGAGGGGCTCTTACGGGCCTGGGTCTGGCCACTGGCGACTGGTACGTGCTGGGCGACTATGATTCAACTGGGAAAGAACGCCATCGGCTGGCGGGCGTCTGAACTTGATTACATCTGCTCCTGCAATACGGGTACTTTCAGGCCCATATTACAAGATATCAGGCACCACGACCCCCGTCTTGGCAAGCAACAACAACGAAAGCTCCAGGGATGCAAACCCCTGATCGGCTTGCCTCTCAGATTCACGGCCGGAAAAGCTAACTACACTAACTACACCGGGCCAAGGTGGCGTGTGGTGGGGTCCGGGCTAATAAGCAGCCAGAACCAAAGACCAACTGCTTGGCGACTTGGCAACTGGGACCGACCAACGCTAAAAACGCTGGCCGTGGAGTCAGAGAAGTAGTGCCAGGTAAAAGCGGCAGGCCGGCCCTCCCACGGCCTCTTGGTGGCAAGTGAAAGCCCGCTGAGCATTGGCTCCCACTGCTCGAATGGTGACCGCACTGGACCGGTGTGGCACTGTGGCTCAGTGTGCTGACCTTGTGCAACCAACAAGACACTTCGAACGGGGCGAGCCAGCCAAGTGAGCCAAGCGCAAAGGCCATACTGGTAATCTGTACGGAGCGTTGGCCGAGTCGAGGCAACATTTGCGCCAGCGACAATTGATGACACTGAAGCAGCAGCACTGTCATTCCTAGTACGCCTCTGGCCAGGCCATCCGTCATCCTGGCCGGTACTGAGCCCTTGTTCCCCGGCGCCCCTTGCTTCCCGACTATGAGGGCCAGCAAATCCCGGACCCTGTCACCAATAACTAGTTGAAGTTACAGGCACCGGGCCAGTCCTGTTTTCCAGATAGCGAATGCAGTGGAGAGGCCTACCGTTAGGCATGAGATTATGAAACCAGTTCCAAAGATTCCAGGCTTAATAAGCGTCGAATGGCTCATTGCCGCCAAGAACAAAAGGGCAGAAGCAGCAGGTGACCGCGATACGTGAAGAGTCCCGAATCATCTGGCGTACAAAAGCATCTACACCTTGCGCTAAAGATGCGAGAAGAAGAAGAAGAAGAAGAAGAAGAAGAAGAAAATTGCAATGAAGGGCAGCGGCATAGAGAGAGATGCACGTGAAAGAAAATTGTCAAGCGGCGCGAGTGGGTAGCGAAAAGCCCCGCTGCTCGATATCCCGCGCTTCTATAATAAGTACAAGTCATGTGCACTATTTAGCATGATTCCGCGGTAGATTGCAATTTAGCTTGTTACGAATTTTGAAATAGTATGGCCTTTAATGTGTAAGCTGGCACTTGAATGGATGAAAACTGCGGAAAGAAGAGAAAGTTACGGATTACCAGGGCTGGTAACTACCCGCTCGCCGGTCAAGGGATGGGACCCCCCTTGTCCGAGACATGCAGCGATGATCGCGCCGCATGACGGACGGTTCTGACTGTTTCTCGCTTGCAGCATGTTATTTTACGTAGGGATCCATGCAACCATGTTTTCAAGATTTATATTATTTACCTCCATACCAGTAAACGTATCAAGGAACCGCGATGGGCTCCCATGTCTCGAGGTCAGCCTCCAAGCCCCCCCCCCCCAAGTAGTCATGAGTTTACCCTGGCCAGTTGGGCACGGCAAAAGCCGCAGGCACGCAAAGGAGAAGAAAGGAACACGTTTCGAGATATTATCCACATCTAATCCCGGCACACGGCCTAGGCAATTGCAAAAGGTGGCAGGAGCCGTTGAAGACGCGCTATTTGAGGAAATGCTTAGTCAAATGATATATACAGATTAAGAAGAGTTAAGAATAATAATGATACAAATCAATTCATGTGATTGTGGTATGGTATGTACGTCATGTACCTCTTGTTGCTACATTTCACGTGCGCTGTATATAAATACCTGCAGCTTGCTCATCCTGTGCTTCTATGCCCAGGAAATGGCTCCCCTATGCAAATTTGTAGGGGTAGAAAAAAAAAATTCTCGAGTCCTGTTCTACCCTCTCCTCTCCTTCTCCTGCCAATGCTTAAGACAGGATGGGACTACCACCACTTTTTCGGCCCCAGAGGCGTTTGGCCCTTTTGAAAGGCCTTTGTCGTGGCATTGTGCCATCCGTCGAGGTTGGCATAGGGGACAGTGTTGCCCCACCAGTCGGGAAAGCTGACATTGCCCAGCCCGAGAGCCAGGGCAATGACGACGCTGGCGAGCGCGTTGCCAATGTCGAGGGCGCCGGATAGGGTGTAGTTGTACTGCTGCCACCAGCCAAAGTAGCGGCGGCGAATGTACCAGTTGAAGACAAGGCCAACAGTTACAAATTGCCAAAGGTAGTAGAGCGTGGCCGGTGGGATCTGGCCGGCGGCGCCAAAAATGACAGGCGTGAGCATGTAGCGGAAGATGCTGTTGGGGTAGCGGCGGGTGATCAAGTACTGGATGACGGGGAGGGCGGCGCCAATGAGCCAGAACCAGTTGAGCCAAGAAAAGAGCTGGCCGGCACCAAACATCTTGGCGGGACCAATTACGCCCCAAATGACGCTGGCGTTGAAAAAGGTGCGGGCAGCTGGGCAGATGAGGCCCTGGGGCTGGTCCTCGGTGCAGATGCCTATGATGTTGCCAAGCAAAAAGTTGTAAGTGGCCACCTGAACGAGGGATAGCCAGATGACGGCAAAGGCCTGAGCAGCAAACATGGAGCGAGGAGGAATCTTCATGTAATGGCCAACCTTCATGTCAGAAACGTAGTTGAGGCCATAATAAATGATCATGTAGCCCCAGCACTTGAACATCATCATGGCGATGGGGCGTCCCGGCAGCATAAAGCCTACGACCAGCTCAGTGATGACGTTGAGACCAGTCTGTTGGTTGGTGATGGCCTGAACGGTGCCGATGGGGATGAAGAAGACGCCGCCGAGAACAATACAGAAGATGAACGCCCACCAGGGCAGATGAGTGGGCCAGACCTGAGAGGCAATCATGCCAAACGTGAAGCTCATGGCGAAAATGGAGAGGAACCACCATTCAGGGGCCTCTTTGTACTTGCGCATAAGCCTCAGGTGGACGTCAGGTTCCTCTGAGCGCACGTCGCGGCTGCGGCGCCAAATGTCAGACCCGTAGAAGAGGATAACGTGGACGAGTGTGGAGATGAGAGAGGCAAAGGACATGCCATAGGAGAGTGTAAAGGTGGGAGAAATTATAATGGGCGAGTACTCCTGGTAGGCTGTCTCGTTCATGGTAAAATCGGGTGTAAGAATACGACTCGTATTATAGGGTTTGGCAAAGTGGTCAAAGTTTGTGTTGGCGCTGATAGGCAGGTATCGGTAGAAGTCAGGGCCAGCCCATGACAGGCCAGAGCCGGCAATGGCCACGAAGATCAGGCCGATGGCAACGTTGATGAGGGCAAAGGCGGGGACCTGTAGGGGACTGCCGAGAAAGGCGCTGATGACGCTCCAATCGAAGGAAATGGGGATTAGTCCCAGCCCAGTCTGCGCGCCGAGGACCTGGTTGACAAGGAGATTGTTGGGAGCAATCCAGCAACCAAAGTTGAAAAATTGGAATATCTGAGCAAAAACCTGGGGAACCCACTCCCAGACAAAGGTGCTGCAAGATACGATGAGAAAGAAGGCGTAACGACCAATCTTCCAGCTGTTGGTGGCAGCAGGATCGGCAGCTTGGTGGTCGTGCAGGGCGTACATGACGGCGCAAGTGACGAGAGTGGCTGGCCAGACCATGGATGACGGGTAGATGAGGAATCGTCTGGCAATACCAGCCATGCCAAAGCCCATGGCCTGGGTGGAAAGGACGAGCAGAATCTGAAAGCCCCATCTAGGAAAGTTAGCAGGTAGATTTGGATATGGGCCTGGAGAGCGAGCTTACTTGAAATGTTGCTTGTAGAATACTTCTTGGGCAAGCAGAATATCAAAGGCATAGCTAATGGCAGAGCCGGCAGCCGTCATCATGGTGATGATGGTGTGCTCCTTGACATTGAAGGGGCCGGGGTTGAGCTCAAAGCTGAGACCAAAAAAACGAAAGCTTTTCGCAGGGACTACTCGCGCCCAGAAACAGCCGATACTGTGACAATGTCAGCTTTATTGATTGAGTAGCAAAATTGATCAATTTTCAGTGTAGACTTACGGATAGGCAACCAACTGGACAACAGTAGAGTTAATGGAGATAGGTGTACGGCGCAACGAGAGAAGGACGTTGCAAGCGGAAACAATAGTGCACAGAACGCCACCAATGATCCAAGCACGGATGGTATTGACGGGCATGTCCTCGTCGGAGGGGGGCACCTACTCAGAGTTGTGAGTTTTGTGAATAGGAAAGTCTCGAGGTGCAAGCGAGGTGGCAGATGGACGTACGGCAGCGCGGACTTCGGGATATGGAGAGTCATCCTGAATCAGAACGTTGTTAAGATGGCGGAGTTTTTCGGCGTTGCCCGAGTCAAGGGCCGAGTCGACGGCACGCAACTTGTTCTCGCCGAGAAAAGGGTCCCAGCGATGCTGTTTGCGAAAGGCTTGAAGCTCGCCCTCGTGGTCAACAGACTGAGTCGTCTTTTGACGAGAAAGAAGCTTCTTGAGTCCGTCCATGATGAGAGGTGAGCTGGCGCAACAGCTCTTCGCTTGCCGGTATGGAAAAAGGGGGGGGGGGGGGCAACGTGAGGCGAGACGTGAGGGATATGAAGTTTTTCGACTGCGGTATAAGCGCAGGGCGACAGGTCGCTTAAGCAAGGAGATTTGACAGGCTTAGGGCGATAGAAAGTACATGATGCGAAGAGTGAGACGTAAAAAGACCATGGGCTACCCAAATTGGGGAGGAGGATAAGGATGTGGAGGAGGAGAATTGCGGGCGCGGTAGTCGAGGAGGCGATGAAAATGATTGGCAAGGCAGGCAGATATGGAGACTTGGAGATGAGGAACTTGTGGAAGCAGGCGCGGAGTCTAGCCGGAGGCTTGCATGAGATGAGGAGATGGGAGGCAAGGAGGGCTAGTTGCTGGGTCTACGGTATGGGCAACGTGGCCGTGAGAGGGGGATTTGGTGGTGGGAGGGAGCAACAGTCCTCTATGGTCGATGCACAACGGGGATTCGTCGAGAATGGCTCGCAGCCTCCAGTTTGGGTTAAGGAAAGGCGGCTTTGACGCAGCGTGTTGGAGCTTCCAGCTGAGGCGACGAGGCAACATGCGAGAATGGCGAGACAAGGAGAGTCAAGCTATTTACTAATAAGTTAGGGGTTTGCATGATTGCAAGGTATGGTTACCAGGGTTGTGTGGTGTGTGCGTGCGCGTGGTTGCATAGGGCAGCTGCTGCAGAGATGCAGAGAGCGCCAGGTTTGGTAAACTATAGGCGGCGGCAAGACAGATATTGAATTGAGTGGCATGGCGGCGAGAGGTCGAGAAGACGAATTTTGTTTGAAGCGTCCCAAGGGATGTGGGGAGCGCGCGAGGAGCGCGGGGAGGAAGCATGATAATGGATCACCACGCGTGAGCGCCCCCAAAATAACGGGTGTAGATGCAAGCTACAGCTGCTCATCAGCTAAATAACTAATAACTGTAGACTGTAATCTGTAGTCCATAGACGATCCACAAAATAGGCGTCGGTTAAGACCAATTCAGGCAAAGGGCGAAAAGGCACAAAAAGGTTAATTAACTTTGGGGGGCCCTGCACCTCGCCCCAACCAAACCGAGTCCCGACACAACTTGCTCGTCCACACAGTATCAATTTTCACCAACACACAACCTTTATCGACGAAATTTAACCGCTCACCAAAGGTTTCTTTGCCGTTAATGATATTCGTCGCTCCATTCTTTGCAGACTGGCACGAGCCGATAGTGGACAGAGAGATGGGGTCATTGGGTCACGGGGGAGATTCGGTCATATCATCTTGTGGTTGTGATGCTTTTTCTTGTTAGTCGATTCTTAGAGACATAAAGCCAACGTATAATAATAACTATGCCAACGACGGTCCTTAGGGGAATATTATCAGATATCTCTAGTAGTGGCGTCAGCGTACCTAGGAAGCGGGTCAGCTAAAAGCTAACTGGTCAAGGGAATGGGCTGTTGCATCAGACATTCATCGCGGGCACAGGTTTACTAGCAGCTGTCTTTCTTTTTTAAATATTTGCAGCGCTTCATCCGCTAGAGCCAGTCTGCCAGCCCGCTACCTAGAAAGGGCATTTTTCAACCATTTCCTAGACAACTTCCAGCGCTGCTAGCAGCCACGGCAAGGATAGACTTAAATTCATCCTGACGCCGAAATAAGGAAGACAATAGGACTTTTCTTTTTATCACGTCGTAATCTGTAGTTACCATTTCGCCCTTATAATTTATACGTCACTCAGCATTAACGGATAATACCTTAATGTAGTATAATCCAGTATAATGCTAATGTGATAAAATAGTCCACACTCAAACCTCCCAAACGCCACCTCGTTTTGCTCCGAGACATTGCCCAAGTCTTTTTGTTGCTCTACGTGTCTGCTACCTAAAAACCTGCCAGAATCATGTCTCGTCGTATGATTCGGCCAATTCAGTCCGCAAGCTCCAGGAACTTTTGCACATCCAAGTCCACATCTCCTACCTGGGCACCTGGGCAACTAGGCCATAAGAAACCCGGACAGCCACACAACCTCAACCTCCGTATCATGAACAGCTTCCGAGCACCCAGTACGCCGAGAAAAACCAAGCCGATCTCCCAGATTCACAACATCTTGGCGGCTTAGCCTCCTCTACGGAATTTTAGCGGCTCAAAAACAAGGCTGTTGGCCGCTTTCTTTCTTCATTCACTCCGTGTTAGTCTCTAGCAAGACTACTACGCTCTGAAAATGTCCATGTACATAATGGCAAATAGCAAATTGCAATTAGAGCCGACTCACAGTTTGCCTTTGACGTTAACTCACTCTGAGAAATGGAAAATTGCCTCCACAACACCACAATACGCGGAACTTTTGTAGACACTTTTCTGTCAAGAGCAGCTGACTTGAGCAACCCTTAACACAAGGTCCAAGTCTGGACAAGGTCCCTTTATTAGTTGGGCGACCCCGTGTCCCAGTCTCAGCCCATCCCCGCGTGGTCGCCCAACCAAAGGGACCTTGTCCAGGCTCCGCCTCCGTCCTTGCATGAACAAGAGTTGGGGTAAATTGATCTGCATTACATCTTTACCCTAGGAACAGCCAAAGGCACCTAGTAATAAAGGAGCTACATAGTCCTTCACACCAAGCGCTGTAGTCATCAGCTATCATCGCCCCTATGACCACGCATGCCACTGCATGGCAACGCAGAAGCCAATGTCCCACCATCTTTCCAAAAGTTCTTTACCACCCCATTTTTTTCAAGCTTCTTTTTAAAATTTGTCATCCAGAAAACCCTCTAGAAAAGATGCCCTATACATGCACTGCTCCTTGACGCTATCACGCTGCAACCCGCTGTTTTGCTGCGCCCGTCTTCCGGGTAGCCCTTAAGCTCAATAGTGCAAGTTACCTACAGTGGCCTAACAAAAGTAATAGCGAAAAAAAAGACCTACTACCCTAAAGGTAAAGAAATAACTTTAAAAGGCTATAACTAATTTTATATATAGAATATAAAAAATCTATTAATAGATTTTAAAACTTAAGTCTTTAAATATATATATTCTATATAAATTTTATAATAATTATAAATAATAAAAGAAAATATTAAAATTATAAATTTAACTTTAATTCTTTTTTAAAATAAGACTTTTTAATTTTATAATTAAATAATATAATATAAAAAAAGAGAAAAATATATAAACTAATTATATTTAAATAACTTATAAGTAAAAATATATAATATACTTTTTTTAAGTATATAGTTATTATATTATATTAATTATTTTAGTTTAAAAAAAACCTAATTTTTAAATTTTTTTTAAGTTTTATTATAATTATTATAATTAATTAATAAAAATAGTTATTAAATAAATTCTATATATAATATATAATTAGTATAAATAAGTAATAAGTATTTAATTATATTTATTATATATTTTTAGATTTTATAAGTAATTAATAAAATATAATATTAGAAATTATATTACTTTTAAATTTTTTGCGTTACTTTTGCGAGGGCACTGTAGTACCACGTAATCCTGCTTAATTTTTCTTGATCTTTCTTCTTCTCTTGTCTTTTTTTCTCCTCAACAAGTCATAGGCTGGCCAAGTTTGACATTCTCTTGGCAATGCCCTTCTTCGTTGCGTGGCATGCTCGACTGCCATGCCTTACGCATGAGAAATCCTCGACTTACAACCAGCACGCTGAAAGACCATGATCAATATTAGCGGACCTTGATAGTCTCGTAAAACATTGTCTTGCTGCCGGAATCGGTGCCTTTCGGCTTGGCTGCCGTAGCTCGGCCTACCCAAGTCTAGCTCAACTCGGTGCAATTGCCCTCCTAATTTTGGCCCTGCACCGTGTCGCTCAAAGTGGATAAATAGACAGCAACCTTGTTGTACTCGAGTGTACATCGTATGTGTTGACAAACACCGTAGGTCGAAGCCGCCAGCTAAACACGTCCTTTTTTTCGGCTGGCGAAGCATCACGTACACACACTTTGCTCTCCAAACAGCTGCCGCGACCACACCTTTTTATACCAATTCGCAACCGGTAAAACGGTGTCAAGCCTCTAGCTGACATGCGCCTCTTGAGAACCGCTATGGTGTTTCCGCGATGGTTTGGTGCCACCACTTTGTCCAGCCAATGAGCGTCGTCCCCTTACTTATCTCGCCATACCTTGTTCAACTTTCTTTGCTGGTGCGTCCAATAGAATCACGGCGAAACATGCTTTGCAACGACCCTGTCCCCGGCGCCGATGTCGTTCTGGGGCCAGATACCCGATTTGGACGGCCTCAGCCAATCAGCGGGCCAGGAATGTCAGCCCGCCCCGAAACTATCACGACCTTTACACCCTGATGGCCAATACGTCGTCGACCTTGATGAGCAGGTGTCGGAATGCATACGGCCTGTACAGTGCAGAAAAGCTGAGTTTTGGCTGTAGCTCGGGGTTGTCTTTGGCGGCCTGCATCAAAGAATTATTTGTGCGTTTGGTAAAATCCATTATATATACAGCTTCGGACGGCCCCTGCCCTGCTTGTTTTACACACTTTTTTTCAACTTCCATCACAAATTACTGCTTCTTTTCTCATCCTAACTATTTGGCTGTGTAAAGAAAACATTATGGGCAGTAAATTAAAGATTAGCAAGAGCAGAAAGGCCTCCAAGGCCCAAAAAACAAAGGTGCCTGCCAAGGCTCTTCCAGTAACTTTGTTGTCTGGTTTCCTGGTGAGCCAACACTTGCTTCTTTAATTTCACAACCGTCGCACCAGTCTAACAAGACTTGCCAGGGATCTGGTAAAACCACTCTCCTGCAACACATTCTGAGAAGCAACCATGGCCTCCGCATCGCCGTCGTTGTCAACGACATTGGCGCGTGAGTCTTTTGAACCCCCCCTTCACAAACCACATTGACACCCTTATTTTATTAGCATCAATGTCGACGCCTCCCTAATAAAGCAGACTCACCGCATCACAAAAACCAACGAAAAGGTCATTGCTCTGCAGAATGGCTGCATCTGCTGCACCCTCCGCGGCGACCTGCTCGAGGAGCTTGTTCGCCTCGCCCAGCTGCAAAGCTTCGACTACATCATCATCGAGAGCAGCGGCATCAGCGAGCCTGAGCAAGTAGCCGAGACTTTTGATAGTAGGCTGGCCGAACAGATGAGCCAGCTTGTCGATGAGGGCGGCGAGGGCCTCGACGGGGACATGTTGAAGGTGCTCGAGCAGCTGTAAGTGACGCCCTTTGAAGCAGCACACGATGTCGGTACTAATGGTACTATCAGTAAGGAAGTTGGTGGTCTGGAGAAGTTTGCAAAACTAGACACTACCGTCACTGTTATTGACGCATTCACCATGCTGCACGACTTTGACACCGCCGATCTCATCTCTGCTCGTCGCGACGACGTGACTCCTGAAGATGAGCGTACCGTCTCCGATCTCATGGTCGACCAGATTGAATTTGCCGACATTATCATTCTCAACAAAATTGACATGGTATGCTTTCCCCGGTCATACTCCTACAGCATTATGTAGCTCTAACAACGAGTCAGGTCTCGAAGGAAACAAGAACCCGCATCGTAGACCTGGTCAAGAAGCTCAACCACCGCGCTAAGATTCTAGAGTCCAGCTACGGCAAGGTTGACGTCAAGCAGCTCGTCAACACAGGCCTATTCAAGATGGACGTTGCCCAGGCCGGCTACGGCTGGCTGCAGGACCTGCACGCCATGACGGTCCGAGAGGTCAACGGCAAAAACGTCGTCACCCCTAAGCCCGAAACGGAAGAATACAACGTCCAGAGTTTCATCTACTCGCGTCAGCGTCCTTTTCACCCCCGCCGTCTCTTTGCGCTCCTTTATGACAAGTTTATCCTACAGCTTGAGCAGCCCGAGGATGACGAGGATGAGGACGAAGACGAGGACGAAGACGATGAAGACGACGAGGATGAGGATCAAGAAATGCAGGACATTGAGCAAGATGATGCTCAGAGCGTCGGCTCCTCCAATAACTCTGCCCAAGAAGGCTCCGCATACTCTGCCGGCAGCTCCCACACAACCGCCCAGACTATTCCCTCCCCTCGCCCCTCGGACAAGCAAAAGCCCTCGTCCGCCCAACGCACCGCTGCCACGAGCAGCGAAGAAGATGACGCCATGGCCGTCGACCCGCTCGACATGCCGCCCAACGAGGACATCCTCGCTAATAAGCGCGCGCACCCTACCTTTTCGCGGCTCTTTCGCTCTAAGGGCGAGTTTCTGCTCGCTACGCGGCCGCACCGCGCGGGCGAATGGTCCCAAGCTGGCGCCATGCTCACCATGGCCGGCGGCCGCCCGTGGTTCTGCACGCTGCCCGCCGAAGAATACACGACGGGCGACGCTGAAGTTGACGCGCTCGTGCAGCACGATATCAACAAGGGCGGCGAGTGGGGGGACCGCCGTCAGGAGCTCGTCTTCATCGGCGAAGGGCTCGACCACAAGGCCGTCGAGGCACTTCTAGACAAGTGTCTGCTGACGGACGGGGAGATGGCGGACTGGGAGCGCGTGATGCGCGACCCGGCGCACGGGGAGGACCTGGACAAGCTAAAGGACGCGCTGCAGGAGCTGTTCGATGACGGGTTCCCAGACTGGGCTGGCGAGCCGGGAGAGGACGACGACGAGCATGATCATGAGGGGCACAATCACAACCATGCACTGGGCATGAGTGGTGTGCGATCCATTAAGCAGGCTTTTGAGGAGGTGTCTTGAGATGGTTTCTTGTGCATGTTGATATCTAAGGAGAAGAGGCGAAATGCGGGGAAATTACATGTAGTTGATGACGCGAGTAATGATAAAGAGAAATATGTTTAACTTTTATAAGTCTTAGTAAAGTCTATATGCTTATAATGTGATGACAGAAACCCCAACACTAAACGTGATAATACATACAAGATACAAATCAAGCCTGTCGTTTCTCATCCATTTCTGGTCCCGTAATCTGGACCTGTGGTGTCTCGTAGACGACAATCGCAGGAGGCGCAACACCAGGCTCCTTGACAGCGACCCGGGGGACCGCTGCCTCAACGTCGTGCACCTGCATCACGTCCTCCTCGCCCTTGTTCTTGAGAAATAGCCTTCTAGAGCCCCGGACGGTCGCGCGGTACAGCATCGCCACAGGCCCGCCAACGAGGCCCGCGGCGGCAGCGAACCATGCATCGGGGACCAGACGCACGAGCACGGCCCACGGCAGGCACATGAAGGCGACGACGATGCAGAGGGCCCACTGCTCGGCGTCGAGGCCGCCGCTGACAATGCCAAAGGCGCGGGAGCCGAAAAAGACAATAGTGACTTGCAGGCCGACCATGAGCGCGCAGATGAAGATGAAGAAGTGGTTGCGGTGCAGGCCCTCGAGCATGTTAAACTTGTTGTCAAGGCGGCGGTTGCTAAACATGTTGAAGATTTGCATCCACACAAACGTGTTAAAGATGATGGTGTCGAGTTCAACAGCACGCGACGCATCGTAGTTGAGGATCTGCGGCCCGGCAAAGTAGAGGACGAGCGTGACGACGAGCTGGAAGATGGCCTGGCCAATAATCATTTTCCACATCTAAGGATCGTGGTTAGTCCGGCGCCCGGGGGAAGGAGGCAGTAAGTATAGGGAGAAACTTACATTAACGGTAATAAGCGGTGCCTTCTTGCCTTGAGGCTGCCTATTGAGGATCTTGTCCGCCGGCGGATCCGTGGCAAGGGCCAGGGCGGCAAATGTGTCCATGATGAGGTTAACCCACAGCAGCTGGACGGCCCGAAGCACGGGCTTCATCTCGGAACTGTACAGCGCCGTGATAAAGGCCAGTAGAACGGCGGTAATGTTGACCGTAATTTGAAACTGCAGAAACTTTTGCACGGCGTCGTTGACTGCGCGGCCCCATTTTAATGCTGTGATAATGGACGCAAAGTTGTCGTCCATGAGCACAATGGCAGACGCCTCCTTGGCGACCTCGGTCCCCGAAATACCCATGGAGAAACCCACGTCAGCAGCCTTGAGAGCCGGCGCGTCATTTGTGCCGTCGCCCGTCACGGCCACGGTCTCCCCGAGCGCCTTAAGCCTCGTCACCAGCACGCGCTTGTCCTCTGGCGACGAACGCGCCAGCACCTGCAGCCGCGGCAGCACCTCGTTCATAGCGTCCTCGGACAGCTTGCGGAACTTGGGGCCCTCCATGACGACGCCGCCCTCGGTGCAGATGCCGCACTCTGTGGCAATAGCCCGTGCCGTCATGACGTTGTCGCCCGTTACCATGCGGACCACGACGCCGGCGTGCTGCGCTTTTCTTACCGCGTCCGGTACGCCCGGACGCACGGGGTCCTGGATGCCGATGACGCCTATAAAGACAAGGTCTCTCAGCAGCGACGCAAACTGCACCTCGCCGTCGACGACGTCGGCCTGCGAGGGCGGCCACGCAGCAAAGTCGCGGTAGACGAGGCAAATGGTCCGCAGCGACATGCTAGAGTACCTGTCAATGACGGCGCGGAGAGCCCGGGCCCGTGGCTTGGTGAGCGGCTCGCAGCGCGCGGCTTGCGGCTCCGTCATCTCGGAGGAGCAGCACTTGAGCAGAATCTCGGACGCGCCCTTAACGAGGAGGCGGTAACCGGCGCCGGTATAAATGACGGCGGCCATGCACTTCTTGCTCGAGTTAAACGGCATCATCTGCACGACATGCTCGTTGGCGCGCGCCTCGCGCAGCGATTGCAGGCCGAGGTGGTCCTTGGCCAACTGGAGGAGCGCCGTCTCTGTCTTGGAGCCGATGAAGACGGCCTTGCCATCTTCCTCGCTCTCGAAAGCAGTCGAGTTGATGGCAACGGATTGTACAATCGTGTTCTTAGCTGCCCTGGGAAGCGCAGAGGCCCATTGGCTTAAAGTCTGCTCGTTTTCGGACTCGGTGGCTTTGGCAAAGCTGGTCGAGCCAAATGTACCAGCAACGACTGTCATTTTGTTCGTCGTCTAATAGGATATTGTCAGATTATAAAGGTTTCGAAGATCTTTGTTTTGACCTACTAAGGTACCAGTCTTGTCCGAGCAAATTGTCGTCGCATTGCCCATCGTTTCGCACGCACGCAGCACACGCACCAGGTTGTTCTCTCGCAGTAATCTCGTGGTGGCAAAGGCCAGGGCCAACGTAACGGCGAGAGGCAATCCTTCAGGAACGGCCACTACAATGATGGTGACAGCAACAATGAGAATGTCCATAAATGCAGAGGCCTTTGTGGTAGGATCGCGCGTATCGCCGGGGAGGTCGGCAAGGAAGCGAATGAGGAGAACGACGAAAAGAAGCGCGGCGGCGGCACTACCTAGCTTGGCAATGGCCATGGCCAGTTTCTCAAGCTTCTTCTGCAGAGGTGTAGCTTCGGTCTCGGTACGGACGGACATCATGATCTTGCCAAAGCTGCTGTTGACGCCGACAGATGTGCATACAAATGTCCCCATGCCTGTGAATGATTAGTGATTATGCTGCGGGTAAATACATGCCAAGTACGAACCCTCGAGAACCTTGGCACCAGAGATAATAAAGGGATCAAGGTTCTTTTTCGGCTGTCCAGACTCAATGGCGCGGAATACTTCGGCGCCTGCCGTCTTCTTCAGCGCGTCTGACTCGCCAGTGGCAGAGGACTCGTCGCACTTGACATCGTGGCCCTCGATAAAGATGCCATCGACCGGAACTAGGTCGCCAGGCTCCAGATGCAGGACGTCTCCGACGAGGATATCATGGATGTTAATCATAAATGATTTTCCGGACCGAATCACCTTAATTTCTCTGTCATCTTTGCGTGCATTAAGCTTAACAAAGGCCTTTTCCTTTTGCCAGTCGTTCAGCGAGCCCACGACAGTGACAATGATGATGGCCACGCAAATGGCCACGCCTTCGACCCAATCCACAGGCGCGGGGGCGCCGTCTGGGTGGTCAACACCAAGTGTTTCATATAAGCCAAGCGCCAGTGAAATAACGGCAGCGACAGTCAGAAGAATCAGAACCTTGTCGTTATACGCATTCCACATGAGCTTCCACAGGGGCGGCGCCTTCTTAGCAGGCAGCACATTGCGCTTGAAGACGCGAATGCGATCGCGAAAAGCTTCCGTTGTAGAAGAAGGCGATAGAGTCAAAGTCGAAGGTGCAGCAAGCCCCGACTTTGTCTTGCCGACAGCGTCGTGAAAGGAAATTGGTTCCGCGATGCCCATCTCCTCGAGGCTGAGACCAGCCTTGACATCGGTCCGGAGGCCGCGAGCGATGCCGTCTAACCCGCCGAGGGCCTGGAACGCCGAGAGCGACTTTGGATTTAAGAGCTTATTGAGCTGACCAGGCGAAAAGGCAAATGGGTTGCCGGCGACCTCAAAGTCGACCTCGCTGCCGGGATCAGGACGAAGCGCGAGCTCCGGATCTTCGAGCACGCTCGAGGCGTAGCTCAGTGTGCTCGGCGTGAGGAACGGGTCGCAAAGGGTGGACGAGGTCAGGGTGTCTGTGATGCTGAGGGACCGGTTGCGGGGGGTCACCTCGATGGTGTCGGGCGACAACGTGCTCGCCATTGCGAACGGGGGGTTATAGGACAAGTTTTAGGTATAGTCTTCTTCATGGGCAATCAAATTCTGCGACGAGGAAAAAACCCGAAAACACACAGTTAATACACTGTATTTGATGAGCCTTTTCTTTGTTCCTGGTTCTAATAATCATCTCTGCGAGGTATGCTGGCACCCCCGGCCAATATTAATGCCTGGCAGAAGGAGGCTGAGCAAAGCAAACTCGCGAGACACAGGCCTGCTGCCTGGCTGGAAGCGATGGTGTAGACGGCACGCGATAAGGCTTGGCTTCTCAGAGGCAAAACCCTTGGCGGACCGAGCCCGAAACGGAAGGTCTGCTAGTCCATGGCATGAGCTTAATTTTGCATCTACGATGGTTCTCGGCCAGCGTTTCCTATCGCCTACCAATCCTGTTTTCTGATGTTAGTCTAGTTTTTCGTGGGCGGCGCTTCAGCTGTAGCTTCTGGGGCAACTTGCCATTTTGAGACACAGGCTCACAGGCTGTGAGCTCGTGGTCAAGAAACCTTAGGGTAATATGTTCCAGCATAGCCACGATCTACTCGATAATTCCGATTACGTCAGGTTAAAGGGATGATTTCTTGGCACAAAGTGGTTGTGGTTGCTCATCTTTGTGTTTCCAGTGTATCAGAGCTTCATAATTTGGTGCTGCGAGACTTAAAGATACAACGAGCTGCCTTATCTGTGGCATTTGCACAGCCTTTCAGTTTATAAATTAGAATAAATGAACTGGAAGAAAAGATCTACCACCGAAGGCTCGTTATGAAATAATTGCCAGCCTCCTTGAGTTCTCGACAAGTCTTTGCGTTGCTATTCGTTGTAAGTGCTTAATAGTGGGAGCTGTATTTGAGTGTAGAACAGCATGTCGCCAATGGTCACTGCGGCTATGAGGCAGGGTTGTTACCTTTACTCGTCAAGAAAAACGTTAGAACTAGTTGAATATGATCTTGTTCTATGATTGATGCGATTTCGCTGCTCCTTTTGTACAGATCTGCCGGTGAGGCAGAGTGTCCTGCTGCTGCATACACACATGTTGCAGCACATGTGGTGGTCGTGCGGCCGAGCTGCACCATGTCTCGAGACCTTGGACCTTCTGACTTTGGCCAACAGGAACACCACCCGACTGAGGGCGAACGAGGCAGTGCAAGGCGGAGAATTTCCCGAGTTCATCACCCAAGCTGATCTCCGCGAGGCATCACTAGCCAGCTTTCTGAATAAGGCAAGCTACAGTGGGTGTAGTGCGGCGGCTAGAGGTCATCATAATCCAACCCCATCACTCTAGCAAGCAGCAGTCCCAAGCGCCCGCTTTCCCGCACTTTCAGACTTAACTGGAAGCGTCGAAAAATTCTCTCCACAGGCTCATTCAATTGTCAGGGCCAATCGGCCATCTCATGCAGCTCTTCTCCATGGGCAGCCAACCAGCTGGCGCATCACGTCGCTAGCGCTGTGCCAAGTGCACCATCGTGGCGAAGTAAAGCAGAAAGTACCACGCAAAAGGGCGCCACGACATGCCCTTTAAGAGTGGCTTAATTTGACTGTATTTACGGATAGTCTGTTAGAATTTAAGGCTAGGTGATGAACCTTTTGCGCTGGTGTCTTGGCAATGAAAACTCAGAGAACGAGGCGCTTTCACAGGCGGCTTTATGAGCGACTCGCTGTCGGCGGCCTCTCGGCACTCATGCTTCTCCCAGCCGTGGTCAAGCCGGGGCTGTCTCAATCTAAGCCATTTTCTCCTTCTCGCCAGGTTGGAAAACTATACGCGCCGAACCTACTTCGTACAGTCATGAGCAAATGGCCCTTTGCCTTCAACGGGGTGTCGGGTGGCAGGACCAGTTATAAGAGCTAAAATTTGGGTATTAATTATAAAGTAATAATTATTTAGCTTTCTGATCCAGAAGAGAGCAGTCTCCGTCCCCCACATTCCTGACAGTGCTGACTAAGTCCTCGCGTGCTCTATGGAACCGTGAGAGAGGTTATTGTGTAGCCCCTATTCTCCAGATACATTGTTCCTACTTCAAAAGTATGGCCAAGCAAGCTAGTCATGGTCGACAACTAGATAACGCGAGCCGTTATCTTAACGGCTCTCAGGATAATGACATGCCGGCTTGCCTGCCAAATATTTCACCATCCTAGCAATGTTATCTTCGTTGGTTCCCGCATCTGCATCAAATCGAGTCGATTGACCGCTCTGGCCGAAGCTGAAGCCATGAAGTTCGTCTCTACGAAAACGACAGTGCCTGTTTCCAAGATCTATCTCGCGTTTAAGCATAAAGGCAGAGTTTATCTCGACATGGAAAGAATAAAAAGACGAAACTTGTCGGCTGGTTGGATGCAAAGATCAGCACAGTCAAAAGAAGGAATCTTCAAGCAGCTTCGGCAGATGGTTCAAGAACTACGCAACATACCAAATCTAGAGAAAGCTTGCGTATCTAATTTACTAGGAGGACCGATTTGCGACCAAAGGCTACCCGGCCAAGCGCATTGGGGACCTTTCAAATCGATTCGTGATTTCTATCGAAAACTTTACCGAAAACTCCGGGCGAACATCGAACTTGAAAACGTAAAAGAACCAGGAGATGTGTCTCGGGAGTTAAAGGACCTCATACGCTTCCATGAGGGGTCATGGCCTAAGCCTGTTTTCACGCATAGCGACTTAAGCAGTCATAACATCTTAGCCAGAGGCGACAAAGTTGTGGCTATTATTGACTGGGAAACTGCTGAATGGATGCCGCCTTATTAGGAATTTACGTCTGCATGGGACGTCAACCCGCAAAATCAATTTTGGCAACAGGTGGTGGATGATTTCCTAGAGCCACAGCCCGAGGGCCTTGAGATGGAAGCTACCAGAAAGAAGTTCTTTGGTGAATTTTGATGTTGTGCCAGTACCAAACGAGGCAATACAGATCAAGCTTGCCGTTCACGATTCTTCAGCATATCCCACGTTGGTACTTTGGTTGGATCGAATGCACCTTCCTCAGTCCGACCGTCGAAACGATGCTCCATCTCTTTCAGTGCCACACATCGTAGGGCCGTATCAAGAATGGTTTCCCACTCCAGAATAGAAGCTGATCTCTCGAATATCCTGTCGCTGGCCTCTTGGTGTCGGTAGAGGCTATGTAGGGCCTCGATAATCCAGTACACACAGTTCCAAGCAACTTGACGCTCAGCTCTATGGGAATAGCTCGCAAAATAGCCTCAAAACACTTTCGCTTCTTGACTTTGCTAATTATTATGCGGATCAGTATCATGGATGTCGGAGCCATTGCAATCTCGCGTTTTTCGTAAGCTCAGACTGACTGAGCTGCTCCGTCAATGAGTGTCATGCTTTCTTTGATATGATATCTCCACCCCTGCGACTCGCGATTTTCTAATTTCGGACCCAAGTTAAAAGCCCAGTGATACCTATAGTAAAATCCAGTCAATATAGTTAAGATCAAGTTTCATGCAAGCCATACTCGTCCTCTCTTTGCCTCATAGTGGGCTGCCCACCACGGGCGTATAGTGCAACATAGAGACGCTCACTGGGAACCATGGCGACGCAGCTTGATGATCAAGGAAAAAGATATCGCAGTGATACGGCAAAGCCGTCAATCTATAGGATAGAACATCCCATGGTGGTCTGTTATACCCATCTCCGCGACCATGTATTCCGGTGCATATCACGTGTCTGCCTTGTCATGTTGCTGTTGCCTACTCGACGATTTCAGGTGCTTTCGCCTTCTCCTTGCACGCACCAATATTGTGCTGCCACGTCGCTGTTGCCTAAAATCGACGACCTCGAGAGCTTTTGTCCTCCCTCCCTACTAACCTGCCGTGTTATCACGTTTCACGAAACTATGCCGTCGAACAAGGACCGTCTCTACGTTGCTCTATTTGCAAGAACAGGGACGGTGCGGATGCCTGGGCGCGAAGACAAGTATGTTTGGCTCCAAAATGTGCAAGGGATCATGTTGATAACTGATAAGGAAAAGGTACCACTGGGCATTCATTATTGCAACCAAGCATGAATCATCAGAAAATCGTGGACGGCAAATTCACGTCAAAAATACACTACAGTTTGTCGGCGAACCACCGACCAAAAACACAGACTGGAGGCTCGACAAGATCAATCTTACTAATAATCCCACCACAAAGCTCTTAGTTCGCATACTAGTCGCTAAGATAAAAAGCACCGATGAGCTCATTAAATTGTTGGTCGATACCCCAATAAGATCAAATATGGATGGTTGGAACTGTGTAGGATGGGTACAAGAAGGTTTCGAAGTGGCTTTGTGCCGTGATGGTGTTCTAGGCAGAGCTGCACCAGACTGGCAATCAGTACACGACACGGCTATGTGGTATATAGAGAAAAAGTCCACAGAGGGCCGCTTCGATACCTCATTCGACCAACTTCGTGTACCAACCTGGGATGCCCTCAGCAAAATTGAAACCATAGATTAATTGTCAGCCAGTCTGGAATGGGTTGGGCTTGGTACCTAAGTACGGTGCACCATTGATACCACCTTTTGCATTATTGCGTTTTACCACTTAAGCACTTAAATTCGTAATTCACTCTACCTTATACTATATTATACTAAAAATATAGTATCTATTAATACCTATTTATCTATAAGTATAAATATAATTAGATAGTTATTTATATATACTAATTTAGAATTAATTAAGCTTTATTTTAATATATTCTATAACTAATAAAGAGGTATACTTATTAAAGAATAAGTATTTAAAAATACTATATTTTTAATACTTTATAGTGCCTTATTATATATTAGGCTTTATTTACTTATAATACTTATATAAATATATATAAGATACTAAAAGTAAAGTATTTTTAAATACTTATTCTTTTATAAATATATATATAGTTAAATAGCTATTTATATATACTAATTAAGAATTAATTAAGTTTTATTTTAATATATCTTATAACTAATAAAAAAATATATTTATAAAAAAATAAGTATTTAAAGATACCCTATTTTTAATATCTTATATATATAATACCTTTTATATTATTAGACTTTATCTACTTATAATACTTATATAGATATTTACTTATATAAGGCATTAAGAATATAGTATCTTTATATATACTAATTTAGAATTAATTAAGCTTTATTTTAGTATATTCTATAACTAATAAAAAGGTATACTTATTAAAGAATAAGTATTTAAAGATACTATATTTTTAGTACTTTATAGTACCTTATTATATATTAGGCTTTACTTACTTATAATACTTATATAAATATATATAAGGTACTAAAAGTAAAGTATCTTTAAATACTTATTCTTTTATAAATATATATATAGTTAAATAGCTATTTATATATACTAATTAAGAATTAATTAAGTTTTATTTTAGTATATCTTATAACTAATAAAAAAATATATTTATAAAAAAATAAGTATTTAAAGATACCTTATTTTTAATATCTTATATATATAATACTTTTTATATTACTAGACTTTATCTACTTATAATACTTATATAGATATTTACTTATATAAAGTACTAAGAATATAGTATCTTTATATATACTAATTTAGAATTAATTAAGCTTTATTTTAGTATATTCTATAACTAATAAAAAAGTATACTTATTAAAGAATAAGTATTTAAAGATATTATATTTTTAGTACTTTATAGTACCTTATTATATACTAGGCTTTACTTACCTATAATACTTATATAAATATATATAAGGTATTAAAAGTAAAGTATCTTTAAATACTTATTCTTTTATAAATATATATATAATTAAATAGCTATTTATATATACTAATTAATTCTTAATTAAGTTTTATTTTAGTATATCTTATAACTAATAAAAAAATATATTTATAAAAAAAATAAGTATTTAAAGATACCCTATTTTTAATATCTTATATATATAATACCTTTTATATTACTAGACTTTATTTACTTATAATACTTATATAAATATTTACTTATATAAGGCACTAAGAATATAGTATCTTTAAATACTAATTACTTTATAAATATATATATAGTTAAAAAGCTATTTATATATACTAATTAAGAATTAATTAAGCTTTATTTAAGTATATTTTATAGCTAATAAGGATATATATTTATAAAAGAATAAGTATTTAAAGATATTATATTTTAGTATTATAGTAAAAAAAAAAAAAAAGACTTTAATAAGAATTAAATAAAGAATTACCTAAAAAAAACCCCTAATATATAATATTATAATAATATTATATATTAAGGGTTATATAAATATTTACTTTATTTACCTTTATATACCTTAAGTATATATTATATATATATAATAACTAAAACTATAATATAAATTATCTTTAGTTATAGCCCCTTTTTTTATATAAAAATATTACTAATTAATTATTATAAGTAATAATTAGAGCTTTAAACTTTATAAAGAGTTAAAGAGATCTTATAATATTTATTTTTAATAATATCTAATATTTAAATTTTACCTTAACTATAACTAAAAGTAACTAATAGTAATTTATCTTAAGAATATAAGAGTTAATTCTAAAAGAGGGCTATTTACTAATACCTTATTATATAATACCTTATTATTATTATCTTAGTAAATTATAAGTATACTCTCTTATATAAGAGCTTATAATAAGCTTAATAACTTCTTTTTATTTTTAAAATATATATAAAAGGCTATATAAAAGTATTATACTTTATTACTAGTTAACCTATAAGTATTTAAATATAGTATTTAAATATAAATTAGTATATTTATTTTAATTATTAAATATAATAATAATATTCTTATATTATAAAGGAATTACTATTTAAGTATATAATTATTATATAATTTAATATTTAACTAATTAGCTAAGTAATATTAAGCTTATTTACTTTTTATAGTATAAATATATATATAAAGAGTATATAATAACCTTATTTAAATAAGTAAAGAATTATATTCTCTTAAACTATTAAAAATATTAATAATATTAATAAGAAATTAGCTTAACTTAAATAAAGTTATATAGAATTATAAAACTTTTATAGAAGCTATAAAATTAAGAATATACTCTTTTTAATCTCTTTACTTATAAGAATAATTTAAATAAGGATAATATTAGTTAGTAGGTTTAAGATAAATAAGTTATTATTTATCTTAACTTTAAAAAAAAAAATAATCTAATTATCTTAACTAAAATAAGTTATTATTAAAAGTTAAGACTAAAATCTTAATAATTACTACTAAGAATTTTAAGTTAATATTAACTTCTTTATATCTCTTTAGTCTAAAAGATAATAATAATAATAATAAAAGAGGCTACCTTATTATACTAATACTAATTAAGGCGCCCTTCTTATCACTATCGCCGCTGCTAATTAAGCTCTTGCGATCGCTATCGCTATCGCCGCCGCCGATTAAGCTCTTACGATCGCTGCCCCCGATTAAGGAGCTTTTGCGATCGCCAGAACCAGAACCAGCACCAGCACCAGCGCCAGCGCCAGCGCCAGCGCTAGCGCCAGCGCTAGCTCGACCAGCGCCAGCTCGACTAGCGCTAGCTCGACTGGCGCCAGCTTAACTAGCGTTAGCTTAACTAGAAGATAGCCTTACCTTATAGACTAAGAATATTTAGAAGTAGTACTATATAAACTAGGCTATATTAATAGCCTCTTTAAGGTCTATTTAATTAAAGAAATTAGCTAGTAGCTAGTTATTAGAGAGTATAATATTAGGCTTAAAGAATATATTATTTTATAGTAAAAGCTTTTATTATTTTAATATTAGAATTATTTTTTTAAATATAAATTAATAATTAATATATATTATTCTAAACCCCCTTTTAATATAAATAAAATACTAAAAATAGGTTTTACTTAACTTATAATATATTACTAAATTTATTTTTAAAGAGCTTAATAAGTCTTTATAAAAGGCTAGGTATATAACTTATTAGGGTCTAATAATCCTAAATAACTAAGCTCTTTAAGAATATTATTATACTATTATTAGGTATTAGATATTAAAAAGCCTTTAATATTAATACTCTTAAGTAATAAAAGTATATTATTAAAAGCCTTACTTATTATATCTTTAATAAAGATACCCTAATTCTATATAGTTATTATATAATAAATATTAATTAGTTTATTAATAACTAGCTCTAAGTAATTTTTTTAGTATTAAATTTAATAAAAGTTTTAAATATTAATAAAGATACTAAACTTATCTTTTAGAATTAAGGTATATACTATATATAATATAACCTAGTTTATAAGATTATTTTTAATAAAAAGAGCTATTTTAAAGAGTTTATAAAAAAAGTAAATTTATTAGTTAAAAGTACTATTTTAAAGCTATAACTATTATAACTTAATATAAATATTTAATATACTTTTATTATATATATAATATAATTTAATATAATTACCTTAATAATATTTATAAGAATTCTTATTTATATCTATATACTAGAGCTTTATTAATACTACCTTAGTAAGAAGTACTTATACTATTACCTAAAGAGGTATTTCTTACTTATAATTTAACCTTATAAAATATAATTATATACTAAGGTATTTAATAGTTTATAAATACTATTTAAGGGTTAATAGTATTATAATTATTAAGTAGTTAATAAAAAACTAAATAATAGCTTAAGAGTATATATTAATATAAATATATATCTAATACCTAAATTAAGATAATTTCTTATATTTATTAAGGTATTATAAAAAATTTAGTCTTAGTACTAAGAAATTATAATAATAGTAAATATTATTAACTTATTAGTAATTAACTTCCTCTAGAAAAGCCTCTTAATAATAGTTATAAAGCTAATTCTTTAATATTAAGATATACCTCTTTATTTATATATAATTATATAAATAACCTTATTTAAAATTAAGTACTAATAAGGTCTTTTAAAGGTCTTTATAAATAAACTTAATTACTTAATTAAGGGCTTCTTTTTACTTATTAAGATCTATATACTACCTCTTTAAATTAGTATTAAGCTATAAGTATTATATAACCCTTTTAGAGATATTAATTTAATTATAAGTTAAGAGATCTTAAGTAATAGATTTATTATTATATTTATATATATAAAAATAAAATTAAATTTACTTAAATAGCTATTTATACTTATTATCTCTTAAAAGGCCTTATTATATAACCTTTTACTATAAGGTATAGTAATTAACCTCTAACTATTAGTAAGCTATAAATAATAAATTTAATTTCTCTAATACCTTATAAAGTAAGATATAAGTATAATAAAAGGAGATAATATCCTTATAAAGGCTTTTAAAGATAATATTTAGACTTAGCTTTTAGTACTAAATTTACTACTAAAAGGTATAAATATTAATTAATTAGCCTCTTTTATTATATAAATATAATTAAATAAAGTTATATATTTTAATAATAAATATTTTCTTTTAAAGCTTTACTAAAATAAACTTATATATAAGCTCTAGGTTAATAGTTAGTTAAATTATAATAATATATAATAGTATAAGGTAAGCTAGGTAAGGAAATAAGATTATAAAAATTAGAAGGCAAGAAGAAGTATATTCTATAGACTCTTAAGACTAAAGCTTAATAAGCTTTTATCTTCCTAGTACTATCTTCTTTATATATATCCTTCTATAACTAAGGTTATAATCTAACTTTAACTTTTTATTAAATTAGTATTAAGTCTCCTTTAAGGCTCTATTCCCTATTCCTAGCTAAGTAGAGCCTCCTTTATTAATTTACTAAGTTAATAGCTTAACTCTAAATATTTATTAAGTTATAATTAAACTAATAATAAATATATATACTAGTAGGCCTATTTCTTTTAAGTATACTAATTTATTAAGTTATAGTTAATTTAACTAATTTTATTATAATTATAAAGTTAGTAACTTACTATTAAGCCTTTATCTTCTTATACCCTATTTATATTTATTTATAGTAATATAAATTAAGTATTATAATTATCCCCCCCTTAATAGGTACTTTACTAGGCACTAGTAACTTCCTTAGAATTAAATTAAATTCTTTAGATCTTTATATAAATTTTATTATATCTTATATACTTATAAATTAAATAATATTATATAAATTTTATAATAATATATTTACTTTACCTTTATTATTATAAATAGTAATATTTTATACTTAATTAGTTAATAATAATAAGTAAGTATATAAGAGTTATATTTCTTTTAACTTAAAGTTATATTTTCTTTTTTTTTATAACTTTTCTTACTTTATTTTCTAAAAACCCCTTTACTTTATTTACTTACTTTTACTTTTACTACTATATCTATTATTAATACTCTTTATAGAGTTTATTTTATAAACCTTACTAATAAGCCTAAAGTAATCTCCTCTCCTTAAGGTTCTCCTTTAATATAAGGTATATTATATTACTTTTAGGGTTCTTAGGCTAGTTTAACTCCTTCTTAAATAGGCTCCTATACTTATCCCTATATAAGGGACTCTTCTTCTTCTCTTATAATAATCTCTTTTAATAATAAGCCTATAAATAACTTTATTATACCCTTATTTATAACTCTAGGTATAGTTCTTAGTCCTATTACCTTATTTATAACTAGTATTACTACTTAGGCCTTTAGCTCTTTAGTTAACGCCTTAAACTAGTCTAATAAAACTATATATATATAGGCTCTTAATTTCCTAAAGGGTTAGGAGGTATATTAACTTATAGTCTTTTTTTCCTTTTTTTATTAACTATTAAATAGCTTTTAAACTAAGAGGCTAAGATAGAATATTACTCTTTTATTCCTTAAGTTACTCCTACTATATAGACTACCCTAAGCTAGCCTATTAATACTATTTTAATACTAGTATTAATTAGTCCCTTTAATTAGCCTAGTTAAGCTTAATAGTTTACTTTATTATTAGCCTCTTAAAGTATTAAAGTAAAGTAAAAAGCTATTAATATATAGCTTACTATTAAGCTTATAGTAGTATATCCTCTACTAGCTCCCTAGCTAATACTTACTACTAATAAACTATAAGAAGAGTCTTATATTTAAATTACTTTAGAAAATATTTATTATATATTTATATTAGATTCCTCTATTCTTATTCCTTTATTTAAGAGTAAAGAGTAGTTTTTAGAAGTTATTAACTTACTTACTTATTAGTATAATAAGATAAATATAAAAACTATTTAAGTAGCTTTTACTTAAGTTAGTAACTTTATACTTAAATCTTTTTAAGTTAACTTTATATAATATCTTATTATTATTAAGTTATCTCCTATAAGCTCTCTATTTATAAGTATAGTAGGTGTTTTTACTAGCTTTTTCTAATACTAATAAGGATTTTAATAATAATAAAGGAAATAACCTCCTTAATAATAGTTTAGAATACTTTAATATAAAAGAGTACCCTCTAGGGCTAAAGGGTTAAATAACCCCTAATAGTCTAAATAGAGGTTTAACTATTATTATATTTAATTAGATAAGGCTTATAAATAATACTAATTACTTTTATAAGTAATACTTATTTTTATTAATTAAGAGTTATTAGGCGCTTTTAAAGCTAGGTAATCTTCTTAAGTTTTTTTTTCTTATATAATATTCTTTTAATTAAACTAGTACTATCTAGTAATATATTTATTATTATCTTAATTAAAAAAGTTATTTACCTATATATTTTCTTTTCCTTATTAATAAGTTCCTTATTCTAAACTAATCTTCTTATAAGTATATTATAAAATAGTAGGTAATTATAACTAGCTTAACTATACTATTATAGATATATATATATAATATATATATCTTTATAATAATAGCCTAGATTTTCTTTTTAATAATACTTAATATTAAGAATTAATTAAGATAACTTTAAGTCTTATATAGAGTTTTAACTCTTATTATAATTATTATTATTATATATATAACCTTATAAGTATTATAAAGAATACTAAGGTAAGATCCCTAATTCCTTATTAAGTCACTATCTAACCTAAGTAGAGTACTTAAACGTGGTACTATTTAATACTTAATACCTATAAGTAGACTCTTATTTAGGTAAAGGGTTAGGTCCCTTAACTTTAATTAACTATCTAAGATTCTTTATACTAAGGCTAGGAGCTAGCTAAATATAATTAGTAATAAAGATATTTAGTATTATTATTAGTAGCTTTTCTTATTAATATTAATAAATTAGAGAAACTATAATTTATATTTATAATCTAGTAATATAGTAAGTATATATTATTTTATATTAATTTCTTTTATTTTTCTTTTTTATTTTTTATAAGTTTAATATAATTTAGTAGATTTAAATAATATTACTTAGTTTTTTTTAGTCTTCCTCTCTTATATAGGTTTTTATTAATTTATAATTAATAATCTTATAGATAATCCTATATATTTACTAGGTTTTCTTCTACTAACTATTTATTATATTTTACTAATTATCCTTTCTATTTTACTAAAAAAAGTGTTAATTAATTTATAGTTTTATATACTATAATATTCTTAACTTCTTATTCTTCTTCTAGGTTATTAAGCTCTAGTATTAATAGTAGTTTATAAGGTTCCCCTTTTTAGGGCTTTAATAAACTAATATAGAATATATTATAGATTTAAGAATATTACTCTAGTAAGGCTAGTTAATATACCTATATACTAATTTTCTCTAATACCTATAATAACTTAATATATTATAGCACTAATTTACTCTATATTACCTTAAACCTAAAATTCTTTATAAATAATATAACTAAATTTCTTTAAGATAATTTAAGTAGCTAATATTATTAGTTATAATTATATACTTATCTTTATATTACCTATTACTAGTATTCTTCTATTTTCTTTCTAGACTTTAGTAATTTTTTTACTTAAGTTCTTAGCTCTAGTAGTCCTTCTCTTATAGAGTTAGCCTTAACTTAAATCCTAAGTTTAAGATAATATCTAAATAATAAGTATAATAGAGAATTACCTATTATATTATTTTATATATTATTATATATATACTAAGCTATTATTAATAAGTATAGCTAGTTATATTATACTTTTATTATAAAATAGTATAAATAATATTCTAGTATCTAGTTTATTCTTTTTATTTATTTATTTATTTAGGAATAAAATATAGTAAATAGTTAATATTAAATATTTAAAATATTATATAACTCTAACTAAAATTTACTTATAAATAAGGATCCTTAATCTAAAATAATATTATTAGGTATACTATATAATAACTTAACTTTATTATAAAATAACTCTATTAGCTATATAGCTATTATATTAGTATTTATTATAAAGAAGAGACTATATTTTATATATTTATTAATAATAACTAAGATTAAGTTTACTTACTTTATTTTAATATATACTAATAGTAAACTTATAATAAAATCTATTATTAATTATAATTAGGGTCTTAAAGGGATTAGTAATATCCCTAATTTACTATATAGCTTATATTATTTTATTATAATAACTTAATATACTATATATATAGCTATATAATTTATTATATCCTTTTATATATTTTACTAAAAGAAGTTTTAATATAAAAGGTCTATTATTTAGTTAGTACTAAAATATCCTACTAATAGATTATTATAGTAAGTCTATAATAGTTTATAGACTAGGTCTAGGTTTTTTAGGATATAAATCCTCCCTTTAAACTAAAGTAATCCTATATTAGTAATTTACTATAAGTACCTTTTAGCTTTAATAACTAGTTACTTCTTTTTTTAGTAACTTAGGTCTTTATTTTAAGTATATAAAATAGTAGTATATAAATCTATATTTAAAATCTTATATATTTATATATTTATAATTATAGTAAGTATATAGGCTCTTAGGCTATTAAATTACTATTAATTTTTTTCTTAATTAGGTAAGGAGCTACCTTATAGGTAACCTATAGGTTCTTAACCTACTTCTAGTATCTTACCTAGGTCTATAGAGTTAAATATAAATAAATTTATTCTTTACTCGCCCTTACTTTAAACTATAATTATAGCTATAAATACTATTTTTTTTTATAAGTTATTAACTAACTTTAGGTTAAGGCCTTTATTTAATATATAGTTAAGCTACCTTAAGAGAGTATTAGTAAGGTTTATCTTATTAGCCTAATACTTTATAATAAACTAAAATAGTATAAGGAATATATATTATCTTACTTACCTTTTATTTAACCTAAAAGTACCTATAAAACTTTATAAGTTATAATAATTAGACTAAACTTTAACTAGCTAATCTTTATTTAGGTATTATCTTTATTTTTTAAAGTATTTAATAATTATAAGTATTTCTTAGTTACTAACTATATACTATTACTTTATCTTAGTAAATTTCCTTAACTAAAATATAATAGGATAGTATTAGCCTTTATTATCTATTTATAAAATAATACTAGATATACTATCTTTTAAAGTATCTATTTCTAACTTAACCCCTTTCTCTAGATTATAATAAAGGAGAAAGGGTATAGTCTAGAAAGCTATTTTTAACTTATTAAAGGTATACCTCTTAGTTATACTAAAATTAACTCTCCTTAGTTTCTTACCCTTTACTAGTCTTTTTAACTAGGCTATAAGTAATAAGGCTTTTTATAAATAATTCTTAATAAACTAATAATAAAAATTATAGAAGCCTAAAAATACTTAGATTTCTTAGAAGGTCTTTAATTCTAGTTACTCTTAAATTATCTATACCCTTAATATATTTATTTAAATCCCCTTTTCTAAAAGAATAAAGCCTAGAAATTCTACTTTAGATTTATAGAAAATATATTTTAATAGCTTTATATATAGTTTAGTTTTCCTTAATTTATCTAATATCTCCTTTAGGTATTCTATATACTCTTCTTAGGTCTAAAAGAATATAAGGATATTATTAAAGTATACTATATAGATTTTATTAAGTAAGTTTCTTATTACTTAGTATATATAGTTTTAGAATATAGCTAAAGTATTTATTAGTCTAAATAGTATAATAAGAAACTTATAATAATTATATTAACTATTAAAAGTAGTTTTTTACTTATCTCCCTCTTTAATTTAAATATAATAATAAGTATCTTTAATATTTAACTTAAAAAAGAATTTTACTCTTAAAATATAATCTAAGATTTCTATAATTAGAGGTAAGGGGTATTTATTTTTCTTAGTAATTTTATTAAGACCCTTATAATTAATATAGAGTTAAAGTATTTTATCTAATTTTAGAATAAATAGGATAAGTAATCTAGTAGGACTAATAAAGTAATAGATTTATCCCTTTTCTAGGGCTTTATTAATAAATTCCTTAAAGGTCTTTAATTCTTAAGGAAAAAGAGGGTATATAAGACTATATAAAGGTATAGTCCCCTCTTTAAGATTAATTATATAATTAGTTTCCTTATATCCTAAGATAATTCCTATTTTAGATATATTAAATATATTTATATATCCTTATAATTCCTTTAAAATTTAATAAACTTAAAGGGTTTTTAATCTATCTTTATCTTTATTAGAGAGTAAGAGTAGCTCTAGCGCTTTTATAATAGTATATATAAAAGTAATATTCTTTAATTTCTTTATAAACTTTTAAGGGGTATTAAGTTAAATTTAGGTTTTTTATATTTTAAAGAACTAATACTCCTTTCTTATATTAATAAAAATATCTTATTTTTTTAAAGTAGGCTTACCTAAGATTAAAAGATACCCCTTCTTATTAGCCTCTTCTAGTAGATTACTTACTAAATACTAGCTAATAAATATCCTTATAATTCCTTAATAATTAGTAAGGGTGACTAGTACCTTATATAAGATATTAGGTTATACCTATTATTCTAGTATAGCTTAGATTACTAGTCCTTTAGTTTCTTAAGACTACTTTAGTTATAGTTATTATATTAGCTTCTAACTAATTAGATTAGTTCTTTTACTTATATTAAGAACTATAGAGGTATAGTAACTAGTATTCCTTATACTCCTTTTTATTAATAAAGGGGTATTTATAACCTCTTTAGGATTAGGCTCTTAGTTTATATATTTTTTTATAATATTTAAAATATAAATATCTTTATCTATTTTTATTAACTTAATAGGTAATTAAGTTCCCTCTTATAGATAATTTATTAGAATAATATAAAGAATAATTATATTATTTACTTACCTTTTCTTATAAGTAATTTAGTACTAGGCTTCTTTTTTAGGTATTCTAGAGAAATATAACCCTCTTTATTATAATAGTAATAGTATATAGGTTTACCTAACTTCTTATAATTTCTTTAGAATCTTCTTTTTTAAATTTAGGGTTTTTTATAAGAAGATCTTATAGGTTTTACTATTAAGGAAGATAATAAGGTAGAATTTTAACTATATATTAAGCCTTTTCTTTTCTTTAAAGACTCCTCTCTTACTAGATACTTATTACTTTAACCTTTTCTTAACCTAGTCTCCTATATATATATTACTACTAAGATAGCCTCTTCTTATATTTTAGGGTTTTTATTTACTTAAATAATTATATATTATTATAATTATAATTATAGTTTAACTAAATATTATTATACCCTCTTAGATTTAGGTAAAGCTAGTAGTTTTCTTTTAAGAGTATTAAGGTATAAGTAGAATTCTATTAGATATTATTTAAAGCGCTAATAGGCTAACTTAAATACTATAGTAATATTTATCTTTAGATTTATAAAGTCTTTAAGTAGGTTTTTACTTTACTTTAAAAAGTACTCTTAATCTTATAAATAAAATACCTATTTAGTTATTAAACTACTATTAATATACTAGTCTTAATAAGTATAACTATTTATATTTATATACTCTTAAGTATAAATAATTTATATTATTCCTCTTTTAAATTTCTAAGAATTAACTATAAAGGCTTATTATAAGTCCTATTTTTATTAATTATAGACCTAGAAATTATAATTATTTAATAGCTTTATAATATTTTTAATATAAAGTCTATATTTATATAAATACTCTTTACTACTCTTATTAGAGGAATAGTGCTTTTTATTATCTATTTTCTTTTATAGTTTTTAAAGCTCTTCCTTAAGGGCTTTTTTTTATTTTACTTAATAAATTTCTTATTAAAGATTCTATTCTTCCTTATCTATTAGAGAAGATATACTTTTATACCTTTATTAAATAAGCTTATTTACCTTATCTAAGGTATTATTTCTTACTTATAGGTAGGGTCTAAGATTAGGGGTAAATTAATATTATTCCCTTAGTAATCCTCCTTAACTTAGGTCTTTAGAGTTAATTAGCTCTTAAATCTATTCTTCTAATAGTTAATCTATTTCTTTAGGTAACTTAGGGTAAAAGCTTTAAAATTATAATAATATAAGGTAAACTAGGTAAGGAAATAAAATTATAAAAATTAAAAAGTAAAAAGAAGTATATTTTATAGACTCTTAAGACTAAAGCTTAATAAGCTTTTATCTTCTTAATACTATCTTCTTTATATATATCCTTCTATAACTAAGGTTATAACTTAACTTTAACTTTTTATTAAATTAGTATTAAGTCTCCTCTAAGGCTCTATTCCCTATTCTTAGCTAAATAAAGCCTCCTCTATTAATTTACTAAGTTAATAGCTTAACTTTAAATATTTATTAAGTTATAATTAAACTAATAGTAGATATATATACTAGTAGGCTTATTCCTTTTAAGTATACTAATTTATTAAGTTATAGTTAACTTAACTAATTTTATTATAGTTATAGAGTTAGTAACTTACTATTAAGCCTCTGCCTTCTTATGCCCTATTTACACTTATCTATGGCGATATAGATTAGGTGTTATATAATAGTATAAGAATTCCTTTATCTTTAATAAAGCTAGTATATATACTAGTCTTTATTAAATATAGAGGAATTAGGTATAACTATAAAGAGGAATTAGGTATATAGAGGAATTAGGTATAATTATAAAAAGGAATTAGGTATTATTATAAAAAGAAGTTAGGTATTATAAATAACTTCCTTACTACTTTAGTAATTTATAGTATTAATTAATTATAATAGTATTTAGAAATACTAAGAATATATATTATAAAATAGCCTTTTATATAGTAAAATAACTTATTTATTTAGTACCTAAGAATATCCTTAAAAGAAGGGCTATATAGTAAAATAAAAAGTATATATATCTTTTTTACTTTATTATATTATATACTTAGCTTAACTTATAAGTTTAGACTTAGGTATAATTAGCCTATTAAATCTATTATTATCTAATCTATCCTCTTAAAGAAACTTCTAAGGTATTTAATCTATAATATAACTATATATTCTTATTAGGCTTAACTATATTATAGTATCTAAAAAATAGTATTAGGTAAAGGTTATTAGATATATATATTAGATAGCTATAAGTACTAAGGGGGGGACTAAAGAACCTTTTTTTTTTATCTTATATTTAAATAAAAAGATTAAAAAATAAGGCTATTACTAGAGTTAATTTAATATATAATAATATAATATATATAATTTAAGAGGTATTTAAAAAGATATATATATTATATAAGCTAATTAATTACCTTTTTTATTAAATTTATATATAATAAAGGTAAGGGTTTAATTCCTCTTAAAATATATATATTTTTTAAGCTTTTTAATAATTAAGGTTATAATTTTATATTAATATATTAATTAATACTATAATATAGTAATAAGTATAATAGACTTAAGTTATAAAGGTAAATAAGGTAAACCTCTTATATAATAACCTCTAATATATATAATAACCTATATATATTAGGGGGTACTCTTTTTTAGGTAATTCTTTATTTAATTCTTATTTAAGTCTTTTTTTTTTTACTAAGGCACTAAAAATAAAATATCTTTAAATACTAATTCCTTTATATATATATTTCTTTATTAGTTATTAAATATACTAAAATATAGCTTAATTAATTCTTTATTTACTAATATATAAAAGTCTTTATTTATAGCTTTATTTATTAAAAAATAAGTATTTAAAGATACTATATCTTTAATACCTTATACTAATAACTATATAAGTACTATAAGTAAATAAAGTCTAGTATATACTATAATAATAGCTTAATCCTAATCTATAGTTAGTCTATTTCTTAGGTAGTGAGTTAAGTTAAATACTATAAGGTAGTAATAAGTAATATCTTTATTATAAAGAATTATTAAGAGTAGAACTCCTAAAACTAATTACTTAGAATTACTTAGATTAATTAGTAGAGATTTAGACTACTTAACTATAAGAGCACCCCTCCCTTAAGTACCTATCTATATCTCTACTATAGAGACTAATTACCTTAATTATCTAACTACCTATTAATCCTTAATTATAGTAATTAATAAGTAATCTATTAATTACTTCTAATATAGTTATATAACTATATATTCCTTTCTTCTACGTCCTGCCTATAGCTAACCCTACTATAGTATATATGCCTTATATAAGAGCGTTTATAATATTATTCCCCTTCTCTTTTAGTCTTATCTCTAAGGCTATAAAATAGGCCACCTAAGTAATCTAGTAATTTCTCCTCCTATATCCTTATATCCTAATATACCTACTAACTATATTACTAAATAAAAGTTAAAAGCCTTTTAGGCGTTATCCCTTTATTATAATAATCTTCTTATAGCTATTCTTATAAACCCCCTTCTTTAGACTATACCTTCCTATATAGCCTATAAGGGTCGTGGTATTACCTAATATTAGGTTTCTCCCTTAGATTCCTCTTAGTATATAGAGTGTGTTTATCTTAATTTATCCTAGTATAACGTCTAAGGCGTTATACTTACTTAACTAAGGAATATTACTTCTTAGTATATTAAGCTTAAGTGTAAGTTAGAAGAGGTAGAAGAAAAAGTTCTTTACCTTTAAAAATAAAAGAAATTATAGTTTAAGAAAATAATATATGCGGTTATGCGTAGTATTAATAATATTAAAGAGTTAGAGTATATAGAATAAAAGGAAGTAGAATAGCTTTAGAAGACTATAGGGGTCCTTCTTACTCCTTCTAAGGATCTAGATCCTACTCTTATTTATTCTTTAGATACTAAGTTTAGTATTAAGTTATTAGATAGTACTTATATAATTAATTAGGATATATTTCTTAGGAATAGAACTATTTAAGTAGAGTTAAATAATTTATAAGATTCTTAATTAGTTCTTAGGTATTCTTAGAGTTTAGATATCCTTTTTATTTAATAAGATAATAATAATTCTTAATATTTCCCTATACTCTAAGTATTTTTTTAACTTTATATTTATTAGTATTATTAACTATAATTCTTATAGTAAGTATAGAATTATCTAGTGCTTTCTTAAGTAGTAATATATAAAATATTAGGTAGATTCTTATTCTATTTAGTAGTAATAGTTTATAGTTAATATTTAATAATTTTCGTTTAATAAGGAATAGTCTAATTTTCTTCTAGTTAAGTTTATTACTAGGTTACTTTATTTTAATGTTTTTATAGATAAGGTAAACTTTATCTCCCTCCTCTAGGATTAGTACTAGTAATCTCTTTTTATCTATATAATATTTTATTTAATTTTATAAGAATATCTATTCTTACTATAAATGTTTTTATACTTCTATAATTATTTCTATATATACTATTACTACTAGTGTATTTATAATATATACCACGTATATATTAATAGTAGGGTTAAATCTATAGTTTACTTTTAGTAGTAATATCTTTATACTATTAACCTTAGAGCTATTATAAGCCTATTATATAAGTAGTAGCTATACTACCTAATTATCTTACTAGTAGTTAATATAGCTCTATAGGTACTATTCTAGTATTTAGTTTAGAACCTCTATCTAACTATCTATCTATAGGTAGAATACTGTAGATAAGCTTTACTTAATCTATATAGTTTCTATTAGGTATTTCTAAAAGTTAGATATAAATAATTTATTATAATCTAATATAAGCTTTATTAGTAATCTATATTATATAATAATAGTCTTAAAGAATATATATACTAAGTCTTTAGTATTACTTAATTCTATATAAGGAATATAGTAAGTATATTTTATAAGTTTATCTATAATAACTAGGATACTATTATAAACTACTCCTATTATAGGTTCTTTTAACTTTAGTAGCTTAATAATAAAGTCTATTATAACTATTTACTATACTCTCTTAGGTAGTAGTATTAGTTATAATTCACTATATAGTGTGTGTTATACTACCTTTACTTTTCTATAGATATTATATTTATCTATAACTTATTATACTTATTTTCTACTTTCTAGGAAGTTATATAATCTTTATAGTCTATTAATTATCTTCCTTATACCCTAATATCTATATAATAGGTGTTTATATATTTCTCTAATAAGCTAGTCTTAAAGTATACTAGGTATATATTATTACTTATTATATAAGAAGGTTTTACCCTTCTTAGATAGGTATAGCTTTATTTTCTAATTATCTAGATAGCTATCTTTCTTTATATATAATATAATTCTCTATATTTATATATTATCTAGTTTAGCTTACTATATAGCGTTAATTTCTTAAGTACCTAATATAAGGTTCCTATCCTTAGTTATATATAATAAGGGTATATTATCTACTTATTCTTCTAATTTTAAATCCTCTCTTTAGCTAAGCGCGTCTACTCTTCTATTTTTAGATCTTTTATAATATATAATCTTAAAATGATAATTAGTAAGGGTTTTATACTATCTAATCTATTATTTATTTAGATCCTTTATAGTTATAAAGGAAGTTAGGTTCTTATAGTTAGTATAGACCTTAACCTTATAATTTACTCCTTTTAAATAGTGTTTCTATTCCTTAAAGGCTTTAATAATAGCTATAAGTTCTTTATTATATATACTATAATTTAACTCTAGTCTATAAAGTTTCTTTAAGAAGAAGGTAACTAGATATAGTTATCCTTTATTATCTTATTACCTAAGCTACCCTCTAAGTATATAGTCTAAGGCGTTAGTTTTAACTTTAAATAGTTTACTAGAATTAGCTATAAGTAGAACTAGTTCATCTAGGATTCTTTTTTTTAGGGTTTAGAAAGTATTAGCTTCCTTTTTTATCTATTAGAATTTATTATCTTTCTTAGTAAGGTTAGTAAAAGGAATTATAATTTCTCTAAATCTCTAGATAAAGCGTTAATAGAAGTTTATAAATCTAAAGAATCCTCTAACCTCTCTAATATTAGTTAGTATAGGCTAGTTCTAAATATCCTTAATCTTAGATAGACTTATTCTAATTTATTCTAGTATAATTTTATATCTTAGGAATTTAACTTTATATTAGTAAAACTAACTCTTAGTTCCTTTAACTAGGAGATTATTATCTTATAGTATCTATAGTACCTTATATATATACTTCTTATATTCCTTAAGAGTATTAGAATAGATAAGGATATTATTAAAATAAATAATAATAAACTTATTAAGCTATTTTTATAAAATACTATTAATTATAGTCTAAAATATTATTAGTGTGTTAGTAAGGCTAAATAGTATTATAAAATACTTAAAATGTCCTCTTATAGTTTAAAAGGCGGTTTTTTACTTATAACCTTTAGCTATATAAATTAGATTATAAGCTCCTTTTAGGTTAAGGGTAGTAAACTACTTAGCTTACCTAAGTTTATCTTATATCTCTATAATAAATAGTAATAGGTATTAATTCTTAATTATAATCTTATTTAACTATTAGTAATTAATATATAGTTATAGTTTCTTATTTTTCTTTAGTACTTATAGGATTAGGTATCCTACTAGGGACTCTAATAGTTATATATATCCCTTTTATAATATTTCCTCTAGATACTCTTTAAGCGCCTTATTTTATTTAGGGTTCTAGGGATAAATCTTATTAAACATTAGTTTAGTACTAGGCTAGAGCTTAATCTTATAGTCTTAGTATAAATATTCTAGTAGTCCTATTTCTAGCTCTCTACTAAATAGCTTACTATACTTTAAGTATTCTTTAGGAATCTCTATTATACTAGCTTTTAATTCTTAGGCGATTATATATATTCCTTAAGATTAGTCTTAATTTAATTAGGGTACCTTCTTCTTTTAGCTACTCCTACTATTATAATTATATCTTAGTATATCTTACTAAAGTTAGCCTATTCTCTAGTTAACTCTAGGATTACTTACCTATAACTAAGGTAACCCTAATATAATATTATATTTTAAGATTACTATAATATCTAAGGATAATATATAGTTTATACTAAAAATAAAGATAGGAAGTTACGCGGTTTCCTAATCTACTATACCTTAGTTATACTAAACATTATTCCCTTCTATATTTATAAGTTAGTAGGGCTTATCTTTCTTTCTCTAGGGTAGTTATAATTTATTAATAAGATTTAGTAAGATATAATTTCCTAATACTTTACTATTAAGTATTACCTTAATTTTTATTCTTTTAATAAGGATATTAAAAGTAAGGTATTTATTACTATTAACATTTATAGTATATAGAGACCTATTAGATCTCTATTAAAGAGTTAGTCTTACTAGTAATAATAGCTATTATTTCCTAACTTTTCTTTTTATTCCTTTTATTCCCTTTATTCCTCTTTTCTTTATTATTAATAGTTTTATATAACTATATTAGAACTTCTTTAGTAATTACTTAATCTACTAGTTATATTAATTAAGTTTAGGTAAAGTAAACTACTTATAGGTATACTATTTCCTCTATTTATATACCTTAATAATATAGTATAGATAGTATATACGTTTTTATCCTTAATATAATAATCTTCTTTAAAATTCTTTATAAGGGTAAAAAAATCCCCTTTTCTTTCTTTAATCTTCTAGTATTAAAGTTTATATTTATTAAAGATTTTATTTTATAAGTTAAAACTTAGAAATACTTAATATTCTAGTTTCTTCTATAGGTATTATCTACACTTATTAAAAGGGTAAGAAGCCTATAAGAGTATTATATAATCTTAGTTAGTAATACTAAGTTCTAAGAGCTTTAGGTTAGTCTTATAAATCTATATTTCTTAGTTTATTAGTAGTACTATTAATACTATAGGGTCTAAAATATCTATCCTATAAATAACTACTATTTTAAGTTTACCGTTTTTAAAACAAGATTATCCTTTAATAATATAGCTATTAGATAATAGTATTATTAGTATATAAGTAAATCTATTTCTTATATCTAATTCTATAATTATAATAGTATCTTCTCCTTCTAGTACTAGCTAAGTTCTAAAATCCTAATCTTTATTAGACGTAGGTTCTTTATTATAATTTATAAACTAGTTAGTATCTAAGAAGTATTTCTTACTATTAGCTATACTAATATTTTAAATAGGCAGATCCTTATAATAAGCTATACTAATCCCTTTCCCTTTAGTAACTAGCTTTTACTATTTCTTAGGTGCCTTATACTTATTTATAAAGTATCTAGTCTTCCTATAGTTATAGTATTTCTTTTCTTTCCCTTTTTTAGTAGTGTTAAGTTCTATTAGTCCTAAATAAGTTCTATATACTATAAATCTATTTTAGCGTCTTCTAGTATTCGCTTAATAGTATTATAGGGGGTTACTTTAGTAGCTTATTCCCTTTCTATTATATTTAAGTTTTCTAGTATAAAGATAGTTATTAATCTTAATAGCTTTCTTAATAAAATAGTTAAAGTTATTAGGTTAATCTTCTTTTATAATCTTATCTTTTATATCTTCTCTAAGTCTATTATAAAAAAGTTCTATCTAGTTATTATTATCCTAATTAATAAAAGTAGTAATATATCTAAACTTTTATATATAATACTAAGTAGACCTAGTCTACTTAAGTACTTTAAGTTTATATATAGTAATTTAAATTTTATTAGGGTTTCTAAAGGTAGTTTTAAGTAGCTCCTTAAAGTTATTATAGTTACTAAAAATTTAAGTAGTCTCTGCCTTAGGTTCTTTATTATTAAGATAGTCCCTAAGAGTTAGTTCCCACTATTTTATTACTTTACTAGTAAAAAGGTTTCTAATATAGAGAATCTTTAAGGGTTCCCTATTAATAGTAGTGTTAACCTTTAGATAGGCCTTAGCCTAGGTAAGGAAGGTATAGACGCTTCCCTTAGTTCTATTAAACGCCTTAGGCTTTAGAAACTTAGGTATAGTGTGTGTGGCTCCTCCTCTTAGGTTAGCCTAAAGTGCCTAAACTTATATAGTTAAGGCTATAATCTACTAATATATCTACTATATTACTTATATAAGGTTAGTAGTATTTCTACTTATAGTAGATATTATAAAAGGTTAACTACTTAGGTTTTAAAAGTAACTTATTAAATAAGACTAATTAAAATATAATAATAGCTTAATCCTAATCTATAGTTAGTTTATTTCTTAGGTAGTAAGTTAGATTAAATACTATAAGATAGTAATAAGTAGTATCTTTATTATAAGGAATTATTAAGAGTAGAACTCCTAAAACTAATTACTTAGAATTACTTAGATTAATTAGTAGAGATCTAGACTACTTAACTATAAGAGCACCCCTCCCTTAAGTACCTATCTATATCTCTACTATAGAGACTAATTACCCTAATTATCTAACTACCTATTAATCCTTAATTATAGTAATTAATAGGTGATCTATTAATTACTTCTAACGTAGTCACGTAACCACGTATTCCTTTCTTCTGCGTCCTGCCTATAGCTAACCCTGCCACAGTGTATGCGCCTCACGTAGGAGCGTTTGTAACATATACCTAGTATTATAGGGTATTATAAGGTACTAAAAATATAATATTTTTAAATACTTATTCTTTAATAAATATATTTCTTTATTAGTTATAGAATATACTAAAATAGAGCTTAATTAATTCTAAATTAGTATATATAAATAACTATTTAATTATATTTATACTTATAGAGAAATAGGCGTTAATAGATACTATATTTTTAGTATATTATAGTGTGATATAGAGTAAATTACGAATTTATAAATTTAAGTGCGTAAGTAGTAAAACGCAATAATGTAAAAGGTGGTATTAATGGTGCACCGTACCTAAGTTCAGATCCTGATGAAAGCTACGCATGCTGTACGATTACGGTACACTAGTGACCGATACCTGCTTTAGTCATGAGCACAAGTAGCAGCCTTTCTAGATCTGTATCTTGAGGTCATAGGTATATCTATAAAAGCTTCATCATTACGATACTTACCAAGTGCAAATGTGAGTAGTCACGCTCACGGAAGCATTTTACGCGTAATGATAGAGACGGGATTACGAGTGAGTGCGAGTAGCATTTCGAACACCAAAAAGTACGTTGAGCTTGATAACCAAGGTGTCCGGAACTGCTTTGACACTGGCAATAACTGAAATCGCCCCTTCCAGCATAAATAAGAGCACGCGGACGCGGAGATGCCCTCATTCTGGCGCAGCTTTCTCTGACAGTGCGGCTACCCCTCTCGAATAACCAACTAATTAACTTGTCACGAAGTGGAGCCTGTCGAGGGCATCGACTAAAAGGCGCCCTTCCGGCTTCAACATTTGCATTCGCATCTTCAAACCTCCTCTAAATCAGGTACTGGCTCCATAGCCTCAGCAAGCTAACGCGTCATCAAGATGGAGCATACTTTTGAAAGACTGGTCAGGTTTGAAGCCGATGATGGCACCACCGAGTATGGAGACGTCACAGACGCTTCGGTCGTGAATGACCTGGTTGGCGCTACTGTCAACATCCTGAATGGCAATCTCCAGCGTGGCTTCTCCAAGACCACGCGCACAGCTACTGTGAAAAAGGTACAGCTCAAGTGCCCGAAACTGGCTGTATAATGCTTGGTCTTACTCTTTAGGTGCTCTCTCCGCTGCCTGCTGTGCATTATTTCGTCTGCATCGGCCTTAACTATAAGAAGCATGCCGAAGAAGCAAATGTACGCATCAATGAACTTTTGAGCGCACTCAAGTCTTTAACATCTTTATCTTCCAGTTGTCAATCGCCGACAATCCGGTCATGTTCGCCAAGCCGCCCGACGCCCTCGCAGGACCAGATGAGGCTATACAGATCCATCCTATCGCCCAGTCACAGCTCGACTACGAAGGCGAGCTCGGTGTCATCATTGGCCGCGACGCCAAAGATGTGTCCGAGGCAGACGCGCTAGAATACGTACTCGGCTACGCCAATTCCAACGACGTCTCTGCCCGAAATTTTCAGATGCCTGCCAGCGTCTCGGGCGGCCAATTTTCGTTTTGCAAGTCTTTTGATGGGTTTGCACCTATCGGACCCGTCATCGCCTCGCCGAGGGTCGTGCCCGATCCCCAGGATCTGGCGCTGGAGACCAGGGTCAACGGCGAGCAGCGACAGGCGTCCACCACGGCGGACATGATCTGGACCGTCCGACAGCTCATCTCGTTTGCGTCGCAGGGTACCACGCTGAGAAAGGGCACACTGATTATGACGGGCACGCCGTCTGGCGTTGGGCTCTTCATGGAGCCCAAGACATTTCTCAAGGACGGCGACGTTGTTGAGATTAGTTTCGGTGGGCTCGGAACGCTGCGTAACACTATGAAGTTCCAGAGCATGTAGATGGTAGTTCAGAGCGAGGGAAAATTGGATAGATCTTGATAATATCTCGCGGGCTCCGGCTTTACGACCGTCTGGGCTATTCACACACGTTTGGCCTGTGGCTTGAATTATAAAAGTCTGGTTAAAATCATTTAAAAAAGAAAGAAAGAAAGAAAGAGCGCGCCGAGCCGTGTCCTGGAGTTTCAACGTGAGCGATTTTGACGGCTAGTCAAATTGAAAAGCTCAAAGCACACGGTGCACATTTATTAGTGTCTGATAGCGAACCACTGAATCTCTCTAGCCCTGTTAACCATGCGTCTGCCCCAATCCCTCAAGAGCCTAGGTAGTTAACTATTTACAGTGGGTATAAGGTAATTCAGAGCAAATCGCCACCAATCCCCCATACAATACTACTCGGTATTATCTGGAGGCACTATAGTTACTGGTAGTCCGAATAGGTCATATTGCGAATTTGTGGACTTGGCATATGCAAATCCCAGAAGCTAGTGTATCTACGGATGTAGATTCCAGACGCATTCTGGGACCGGAGCCGTGATCCCCTTGTCCTTATCCTCTCCACCATGGGGAATATACATCCGTATCCGTATCCGTGGACCATGTATCCCAACCCTGCCCCATGCCCCTTTCCATTGCAGATGAACTACAGGTTCCTGACCGGCGATGTGTAAATCGTCTTGAGGTGCTAACTAATAGCTAACGTAGTAATCCGTACATATATGATATTAGAGACCAACCCGTTAATAGGCCGAATATACAATTAACTCTAAACCCTCTCTCCGGTATAGCTGAATGTTCATTGCGAGTCATGACACCGGTGTTTTTGGTTACTTTGTACTCCACGAGAACTAGCGTCTTGCCAATACGCTCTGGTGCCTCTTCTCCAGCAACTGACAGGCCGCTGCATCGCTGGGCCCATAGATTCTGCTGCACTCGAGGAGAGTGTTTCATGCACAATTCCTTGTGTTCCTATGAACGCCGCCTGGACCCTGCCATCAGAGTTAGTTGGAGGGTGTTTTTAGGCGAATTTCGAGTCAGTGCACATAGCAAGGACCACTGCCGCGGCCCTGGCGTCCCTATGACACTGGCTTCGCGTCAAAGGCTAGCAGGGTATCGTGACTGCGATGTGATAACCCGGCCTTTTTTCATCAGACGTCCTGTTCCAATGCCTATATTTGATATTGTCAATATTCGTATTGCGAGTTTTTCCACTACCACAGGAGGTAAAAGTCGCCCCAGCAATCTTCCCAGCCCGTTTTCTTGGTTAGCCAAAATGTTTGGAGTCGTTCAATGGTATGTGCCGCGATGCCGTAGGCCAGAACATCAGAGTCAATCTGCACTAGGATATCAACAATAAGATTTCGGGTCGCATCTGGACCATCGGCAACAGCGACACCAGCTACAGCTGAAGGCCAAGTCATTACGGCCAGGCATTTCGGTGATTTTAGCGTCTTTTGCATCAGCATAATAATCTCCACAGTGGCTGTAGTCTTATCAGGCCAATTTGGCGCACTGGCATCGGCGTGCTCCAGTCCGAGTGACAGTATGCCGTATAGGCTAACGGCGAGTTGGAATATCCTGGCGACTAGGACCACTTCTGGCGTGTGTGGTATTTCAAATTCGGCAGTATCCTTCCAGGTTGCAGGATCAAACGAATTGATCCGCTCGAAAACGGCGTTGGCGTCTGGCAGAATGGCACCAATCTTGCACATGGAGGCTGCAAGTCTGAGGCGATTGATGGTCGCAATCTCGGCAAATAGTGCCTTTGGGCAGGGAAAAGGTGAAAAGCACGTCTGTCCAAACAGATTCACAAGCTCGGCGTCGTCAAACTCGTATATGCTACATATTTGCTTGTCGATCCTGCAGACGCTGTTGCCGATGATTGCGTTGCTGTCAGAAGTAGGAGTCAGCCCCTTGTCGAAGACATATAAGTCAATACCGGGGAAGACTCACACCGTCATGGATCGTAGCATGTCGACAAAGACTGGATTTTCCGTTGGTATGCATTTTGGGATACCAAACATATTCAAGAGTGCAAAGTATCCGTCAAAGTGGGCTCGCCAGCCACCCAAGCATAAGATGTGCTATCGATGTACAGTTAGCTACATCGCAGAACAAACGCACCTTGATGCGGAAGTTGGTGAGCATACCTCGGCCTCCATCAAGTCGCAAATTCTTTCGAATATTCGCTTCTTCATTAAATATTTTAAAAAGTCACCTTCTACATGTGCAAGATCGTAGTTGAGTTGGCGCAAGTGATTTTGAATGAGATCGTAAAACTTGAGCCAAAGGTCCCTTGTTCCATGTAGTGTGCTGGGGCTGAGTGCTGTACGTTGACAGCACGATACCCATACAATTCTATCGGCAATGACGCGCGCGAGAAATGATTCCGAGTTTACGCAGCCAGGATACGCTGCTAGCGAGACGGGTGTAGCGGGTCGTGTCGCCATAACATCCATGGCGACACTATGTGGTATTGTATAAAGACCAACTAATGCATGTGCACGAGAGACAAGGTTAGAGTTTATACATGGAGCACGAAAGATGAATACGCGCAGCAACCTACGATATTCGAATGCCTCGATAACGTCCCATCCCTCGGGTGTAATCTCCCAACCTCGGTGATTAGTCGGCCGCACGCTCCTGGGCGCCGTTTCGCGCAGGCGCGGAATGACAACTGCTAAGTCTTTGATCATATCTGTCGCCTGTGCCGAGTCCTGATAATACGGGCCGCCGCAGTACCGTCGCGTGGCTACGCAGTTGGCGCAAATAGGCTTCGCTTCGTCGCACTTGACCTTGCGCCGGCGGCAGGTGACGCAGCCCGTCTTCCTCCTGGGCGCCCATCGCTTGACTCGCTTGCTCTCCTCGACGGCGCCGACAGGCGCGATCTCTCCGGAGTTGCGACCATTCGGTTTTGCCATTGAGCGGAGAGGGATCACGCTGCGGACAAGTGTAGTTGAGGGGGCGGGGAAACCGATTCGCCAGCGGCGTCATGCAGAGCCATACAAAAGTACCAACTAGCTAGACATTATGGTTACACGTGCTTTTATTAGTGCCGAATTCGACAGCCCGCGAAGCTGACCGCTGTGCCTAATCGACTAAAGCCAGCCTTGCCGAGCAAGGCTACGATCAATGTCCTATAAGCCCGTTAAAAACTCTGAAGCCGCTGTAATGCAATTTCTCAAGGAAGCCGAGGCGAATAGCGGGCGCGACGTAATAAATTTCCACTGGAAGTGTGCCTGCAACTCTGTGGCTTTTCGGTCGTTATATCTACAAAATAACTTTGTGTAGTTGCTCATGGGTGCCGGCAGCAGAAACCAGGAAACCGTCACAACAAGGCCTTGGGTGATGATGATCAACTAGCCGAAGCACGCGCTAGCAGATTCAGAAGAGCCCTTTCCCCCTGCATATTTTGTCAAAATCAGCTGATGTCAGCAGCCCGAGCGACTAGCAACTTAGCAAAGCCTCTTACAATAGTTCGCGCGGTCATATATTGCGAATTCTAAATAGGCCCATATCTTAACTGCGCCCAATGCGCTGGCTGTCTAGTTCGTCGATATGTTTAGCCCACAGATGCGGGGATCGTCCCCGGAATTTCTTCTATCGTAGCCTAGTAGCAGCTTCACGCACGGTGCCCTAGTGGTAGATAGCGGCGCAGCCTGTTATATAAACACTTGAACACTGAGGAGTGGACGTTGATGGCTGCTATTGCAGTCAGGCTCGTCAGCATGGCCCCATCAATCTTTGGTATCGGTGGTCATGGCTTTGGAACTGATGTCTGGGGTCTTGATCAACCAACCCTGGTTGCCTTTCGGCTATGTTTTTACGTGATATAGATTTTCTACGTTGTTTTGATGACACTTTTGAAGTTGACTTATACTTTTTTTTTATCTTAACATTTTCCCCCGAAGGGTTAATACGCGCCCTTCTATGGAGCGCCGTGGCTTTTCATGTCGCCTTGGCCCCGGCTTTCAGCTATCGGTATCGTCTTTCAATGCCTTCCAATCCCTTACCAGCGGGAAAAACTGAACTATATCCATGATGCTATAATGACGGGGTACTGCGCCGATGCTAATGCAGCTGGATGGGTAAATAGTGCCTCTACTTAGCGCCGGCGAGATTGGGTGTTTCCACCTGTGTGACTACGAGGCCGCCAAGTCGCGGCTGATCTGCCTTGCCCGCACTCGGCCTGTAGCTTCGCAGAGAGTTAACCCCTATACACGTCTAGTAGAGATACGCCGAGTCATATTTAGAACTTGGTATTATTTACCTCTTGAGTAATCTAATAGTATAGATAACGATAACCAGAAAGTAGTTAAGATAGTGTAATCCGACTGTGGGGGGAACGGCGTTAATAAGTGATGTGAATACAGCAACGTTACATGTGAATACGACGAGAGCGGGGTAGAGATCACCAACTAGGTATACATAAATAGAGAGTTCATGTAGAATCAAATTACTTTATGTAAGGTATCGAGAAACCTTTATAGAAATGAAGTTGACGCAAATCCTACTATCAGCCTTTACAGCGGCGACAGTCAATGCGCAGCAAGGAGCTTCGGTCGCTGGTATCCAGGGTCTCGCAAAACGTCTCTTTCAGGGACATGACGCTCAATTTGAATTCCAGCTGACGCAAGAGCATGAGAACTGGTCACGTTGGAATATACCAGGTAATGATAATTACACTATCTCGTCTCACAATGGGAAGATTCACGTCCAAGGCACCACGCTTAGTGCCTTGGCACGAGCGTAAGTTAACATTATTATAATCTGTGTTAGTAAGTACTGCATTACTAAAAAGAGATTAATCTAGACTACGCCATTACGCAAAGGAGGCGCTCAACATTGACGAGCATTGGTTTGTGGACGGCGTCTATAACATTCCGGAAAATCTTCCTCTTCCTAAAGAGCCGCTTACCGGAGCTAGCACGGTACCGTGGCGATACAATCTAAACACAGGTACGCCATCTTAACATGTACCTTCTGTCATCGTCTTATTCTAATAGTTCTAGTCACTTTTGGCTACACATTTGTCTGGTACTCCTGGTCTGACTGGGAGAAGCTCCTTGACTGGGCTGCGCTGCGGGGTATCAACCTGCAACTCGCTTGGGTCGGTTACGAAAAGATCTTCTTGGATAGTTTTCTCCAGCTTGGCATCGGAGAAGACGATATTCTTGCCTTTTTCAGCGGCGAGGCTTTTCAGCCATGGAACCGCTTCGGAAATATTCACGGCACATGGGGCGGCGAAGGCCGGCTCTCCACTGAATGGATCAACCAGCAGTTTGCTTTGCAGAAAAAGATCGTCGCTCGTATGGTAGAGCTTGGTATTACGCCTGTACTTCCCGGCTTTCCTGGCTTCGTGCCCGCTGCACTAAAGAAACTGCGCCCGGATGCCAATATTGTGGAGGCCCCCGTTTGGGTTGATGTCCCCAAGAACAATACAGCGACTGCGTTCGTCAATCCTACCGACAAGACCTACGCGGAGCTTCAAAACTTATTCATTAAGAATCATATTAAAGAATTTGGGAATGTCACCAACGTCTACACAGTTGACCAATTCAACGAGATCAACCCTTCTTCTGGCGATACAAAATACCTCACTGATGTCTCCTCTAGTACGTACGAGGGTATCACTGCGGCAAACCCAGCCGCCATCTGGCTCATGCAGGGATGGCTGTTCTACTCGAGTCAAAGCTTCTGGACGCAGCAGAGGGTAGACGCCTACCTCGCCGGGCCACCAGGCAAGGACGACATGATTATACTAGATCTTTTCAGCGAAAGCCAACCTCAATGGCAGAGAACGAGGAGCTATTCGGGTCGCCCTTGGATTTGGTGTGAGTTGCACGATTTTGGCGGCAATCAAGCTTTACACGGAAAAATCACCAATGTTACGCAAAACTCGGTCCAGGCTCTCAAAGAGTCTCATTCGATTGTTGGGTATGGTCTGACTCCAGAGGGCTATGAAGGAAATGAGGTTGTGTATGACATACTGCTCGACCAAGCGTGGGAAGCTTCTCCGATTGATACGGCAAATTATTTCCGTACATGGGCTAGGAACAGATACTCTGCCGCAGGAACCATACCAGAGGATACCTTTACAGCCTGGGAGCAGCTTCGACAGCATGCGTATGACGTCCAAGACAATGCTATACCCTCCGTCGGTGTTTCTATCTATCAACTTTTCCCCTCTCTCAACGGACTGACAAACCGCACCGGCCACTATCCGCCGCCCACTGCCCTACAGTATGACCAAAAAGTCATGAAGAACATCTGGCATCTTTTTTACAACTCCACCATTAATACTCCAGGGCTCTTGCAGATTCCTGCGTTTTACCTAGACTTTGTTGATGTCACACGACAGGTCTTAGGTAACGCCTTTATCAACATCTACACAACCCTTGTCAACCAATTTCAAGCCACTGCGAATGCCACGGTAATCCAAGATTTGGGTAATTCTATGCTATCCTTCATAGAAGACTTAGACATAACCCTCAACACCAACGAACATTTCACGTTCAAAAAGTGGCTTGATAGTGCCGAGTCTTGGGGCCAGAGTATTGGTGCTCCCGATGCAGTGGCTTTCAACGCTCGCAGTCAGGTCACCGTCTGGAGTACCGAGTCTCGTGCCCTTGATGATTACGCTGCAAAGGCTTGGTCTGGTATTGTTAAATCGTATTATGGTGAGCGGTGGAGAATATTCATCAACAGCCTTGTGAGCGCTAGGGAGCAACGCACTGCCCTTGATGAGACGGCTTTGAATGACAAAATTCGTCACTTTGAGCTATCTTGGCAATACCGTGGTTATAACCCAGAGTCTAGCGATAAAGGCCAGGATATTGGAGATGTTGCGAAAATTCTGCTGAAGCGCTGGCCAGCTGCTTTTTTATAAGGAGAATATAGCTTATACTAGTAATATATACCTCAAATCTAACCCTTCTCTTCTTAGAACACGAATTGTATTAACCTAGGCCAAAATATAAGCAAGTTTCCTTCAAACCGCATTTCCTTGGCGGTCGATGTGCTTCGTGGTGATGAATTCACCATTTGAATTCCACAGTAATATGCTCCGGCGCGTTTACGTTAGTCCCGCCTACGTGCCAAGTGTCTCCGCCCCTTATAGGTATTTTTATTAGTATCTAGCAATAGAGTAGATAGATAAATAGTATAAATCTTACGCTTTCATAGGTATGCTTTTAACCAATGCAGTTCCGATTGAGCGACTATCAGTCTGCGCGTATACCTTCACTACATTCTCGGCTGACGACGAGCGTTTATGCTCTGAGGTAAAAGTAATCTTAGAAGAGGAGTCAAGGCCCATATTTAAGAGTAAAAAGAGGGGGTTAGAACTTTTTCTAAATATATAGTAGGGTATAAAAGGTTAGTTATTAAAGCCGTTTTTATACTAAAATATATACTTTTTAAATATCTATATTATATTTTATAATTACTCTAAAATTCTAAATAAATTCTAGTAAATAGAGGATTACTTATTATATATTTTACTTTAAAAATATATATAGCTAATAATTCTTTATTAAGTAAAGTAATCTCTTAAAATTAAAATTATAATTTTTAGAAAATTCTTATCTACTATAATACCTTATAAGTCTACTATAAAAAAAGTTAACTTTTTCTTAACTTCTAAATTTTCTAACTTTTAAGGATATTTAAATATATATTTATATCTTATAATAAAATAAATATTTATTAATTCTTTATCTACTAGATTTTATTTAGAATTTTCTATAAATAGTAAAAGATATTATAGATCTTTAAAAAGTGTATATTTTTATAGAAAAATAGCTTTAATAACTAACCTTTTAAGGGGTGCTATACCTAGAAAGCTAATTTAGAAGAAGCACGTTGCTGGCTCGCATTTAACTTCTCAAGACTTTAGCTACCTATATATAGACAGAATAAATTCATTGTCAGATTCGAGAGGTTCTTTTTGTGTCTCTATACGCGCCGTGCTTTCTAAGCCCCTGCAGACGGGTCGTATAGGAAGAAGCTCCTATTTGCTACTTACGGCTACTGCTACTACTTGCTATCTAAGCTTTAGCGCTGTGGCTGCAGAGCTAGGTTTAGGCAACAGAGTTACAACAGTATTTATTAGATCTCCTTCATTGAATTATGTTGTTATCAAGTAATTAAAACAAATTAGAACCTTCTGCCTATTCCCTAATGTAGTACGGCTATAGGAAACTGCAGACACTGATGAGTAACGGCAAAACTGCTGACGGGTAACACCGAAGATTAGTTATAAGCAGAAACGAGCTAATTAGCAGGTTGGGCTAGATGGTAATATCTTTAGGTAACTATTAAACTAGGGGAGGGCGCAGGTCTATAACTTTTTAACTCCGTTGCCCTAGTGAATCCTGATTACGTTATCACGTTTCACCTTAGCGGTTACCTTAGGTCGGCCTAAAACCACACCATGTTAGAAACAAACAAGTATGGATACTCAGGAATCTGTCCAGAAGTCCGACATCGAAGAGGGCCATGGTGCCTACCGTCCTGGAGGATTTCATCCCGTTTATATCGATGACATATTCAATGGCCACTATGTTGTCTGTAACAAGCTCGGGTACGGTGCCTATTCCACAGTTTGGTTAGTGCGGGACACCAACCGCGAGTAAGTATACTCCAAGGCAAGAGGGATGCACCATAGCGCTAATTAGCACTAGACGCGGCCACGAACACCAGTATGTCGCCCTCAAAGTGTTAAGCGGCGAGTGCTATTATACGGCCAAGGATATATATGAGCGAGAAATCTTGAGACACCTTCGCGAAGGCAAGCCCACCATGGCGGGCTACCCTTTCCTCTGCCATCTACTAGATGACTTCGAAATCAACGGCCCGAACGGAAAGCACGTGTGTCTTATATTCCCTTTGATGGGCGAGACATTACGCAGCTTTGGAGCATGGTTTGAACGATGTCTCGTGCCATATTCTGCTATGCGACGATTCACTATTGAAATTGCTCTTGCGCTTGATTATGCGCATGACCGGGGCGTCATACACACAGGTAAACGCCTCTACAAGCGTTTTAATTTTGTGCTACTAGTCAATAACCAAACCCAATAGATATCCAACCAAGCAACATCTTTGTCCAGATTCGCGACCGCAGTCTGCTGGAACGCTACTTGCAAGAACAAAAGCCACCGCAACAAGACCGGGAAGTCCCTTACATGCCTATACCCTCACGCTCGCTGCGACGTTACTACTTTCAGAAGAATGATAGTATCGACGGCTTCAGTGCAGTTCTAGGAGATTGGGGTGTAGCAAGCTGGAAAAACAAGCGTTTGTCGCAGAACATTCAGCCCGTGGCACTTCGAGCCCCAGAGGTGCTTCTCAAAGCTCCCTGGGACGAGACAATTGACTGGTGGAATCTAGGTGCCGTCGTTTTGGAAGTCTATCGCGCCATTCGCATGTTTTCTGGAATGGTCAGAAAGCCTGGAGAGATGTCGAGTCACTATGATGTCCAGATGCATCTTGCGGAGATGGTTGACTTTTTTGGACCGTTCCCAAGGATGCTCCTCGAGAAAGGAGATCCAGACTTGGTAAAAGATGTCTTCAGCGATGACGGAACAGTAACTGCGTTCCCACCAGAGTTTATTCGTCGAGACTTGGCCTCGGAGGAGATATTAGAGGGGCTGAATAAGGAGGAGCGGGAGGAATTTGCGTCGTTTCTACGATACGTAATGAAACTAGACCCTAGCGAGAGGCCAGATGCTAAGGGAATATTGATGCACCCCTGGCTGGACGCATTACAAGATTAAAAGCGGCCCTATATAAGAGCATCTTTTTCATTTTCTACTAAAAGGGTATATTAGCAATCTATTTTTTTTTAACTATGATATACCAAACGGTGAGCTTCGTACCCAGTTTCTATGACGTTCCTATACTATAATAAGTAGAGCTTAAAGGCATATATAAATACTAGTAGACTCAAAGTTCCAAGTTTATAAAGCAAATAACTAGACTAAAAGCATTGATACTGCTATTGAAAGCTGTTTACTTGCTTTCGATCGCTGTACAAATGTACAGAGCTCTCACCTAGTGGTGGCGGATTCCTTATATGTTTAGACGGCAGAGAGGCAAGAATGGCGCAGTGTGAGTACATGAAGTCCGCGGAACCCTCGATACCATACTGTACAAATTTATTAGCGCAAATTATTCTCGCGGAACGGGGTAAAACTTGCCGCCGTATAAACGATTTGAAGCTCGCTGTGGGTTGGCTCTGTGAGCCAATAAATCGGACTACTGTAGGAGCCCTATTGGGTGAATAGATGGTGATATTCTTCGCCATCCTCAATTGCTTACGCTCGCGGGCCTCTTTCTATACATGGAAATAATTAATCGAGTGTCTCACGTTGTCCTCCACACTTATGATGGCGCAATTTTGACCTCGATCCCAAGGGCCCGAAAACTTTCCCATACAGACGCATCAACACCTTTCAGTGTCTCCGGGAGAGGTGTCTCTCGGGTGTCGTTGTAGGCATAGGCATGGGAGCACCAAAAGCCCAGTGCACCGCCTGCGTTCTGAGCCAGCGTAGATTGGTCGCTAAATTGGTATGACAAAGTTTCAAAGACCAAACCTTTTCCAGAAAGCGGGTCGTTGGAGACGAATTTCTCAATGGCGCTGTGCGAAGGTAGCCTTGTTGGGTCTAATATAGATGATCTGCTACTTAAGTGCCTAGTCCCAGGCACCGAGTAGAGGTTGTAAGTCAGCGTGAGCCGGTGTCCGCTAGGAACCTCAATCACCTCGTGCTCGCAGTCGCTATAAAAGGTCGCCCACTCAATATGAGGAGCCTTGCTCATATCCGAAGGCGTGCTCCAGTCGAAAACTGTCCCCCCGCCCTTGTAGCGAACTTTGAACTGTCCGCGTGGTGCCCAACTGGGAGGCAGACGAGGGATCCGAACTGTGTGGCCGAACAGGGTGTGTCAACATGAGCTTTGAACATACCGGAAGGGCCGGAGTAAATCTAAGGATAGAGAAAAAAAGACACAAAGCCGTCAGTTTATACATGGAAAAGCGAAACAGTGTAGCTCTTCAGCGACTGACATTGAGTTTGTAGAGCCTCGCATCCACTGCGCGGTGCGATTGCGGATCCTCGAAGCTTGGAAGCAGCATCTGCGTCAACGCATCGATGATTCTAAGGGAAAAAGGGTCAAAAGTGGTGCAGAATGATTCGGTGTCCATCTCCAGAGCCTTTCGATAAGTCTCGTCGAGAACGTCTTAACCGTGTAATCTAAAAGTGGCTGGCTTGCAATTATCCATCAGGCTGTCGAGGGCATCGTGATCACGTTGTTGAGTAATTGGGAGCGTTACTCGTTTGCATTCGGCCAGACCGCCATGCGGCGGATTGCCCGAGGCCCAGCGAATCGTGACTGGCTCCGACTGCGTTGTTTTGTAGCTTATCATCCATTGTCGCCCTCGAGGCTTAAGAGCTGGCCAATTGATATCACCTCAGTTCATCTCCTGATACTACATGATCTCGTAACGTGGGGCACAGAGAGAGCGGCAGGACGGAGAGTCTCTGCCGTTTCAGAAATGGCCGTGATGGCCCAGCGGAGCGCCCGGCACCAGCCACGATCATGCCATGGTAGGGACGTCGTCGTTCGACTCTTTAGCGCCATGAACAGGTCCAAAAAAAAGGCCAGTTGTGCTTGCTTTTCCAAATTTTGTGCTCGTCTTATCAGCCCTCGGTCAGCAGGGCTCCAATCGAAGTCTATTTCGAAAACAGTCCCGCGATTCGCCGTTGACGTGTCTTGTTCCACACGAGATTCCAGACACACTACCCCTAAGCTAGGACAACCTGGCTACGGCCACGAGGCCGGCGTTTATTAGTCCGTAACTGAAACAACCGCAATTTTACTCTTTATAATTACTACCAAATGAGTCTCGAGTGGACGAGTTGAGAGCATGGATTCTTGAAAGAGTATTGAAAATATCGTATCTGATTGGCAGAACTTGACTCTGGTAAGCGCCAGGTTAGGCTCATTAAGATGCTAGCGAACTCTGCGGAGCTCGACGTTAGCTCGTTGAGTCCCACTATGTATTGGTAGCCACTAAGGGTTTATAAGAAGAATTAAAATTCAGCTAATAGTAGTTAGCCGTAATCTCGTAAAATAATTAAGTAGGTCTATATAACCTAATTTAAGTTATAATATAAGAGTAATTTATATAAAAGGAATAATAAGAAGAATATAAATAAAGTATATACTTTATTAAAAAATTAGCTTATTTTTAGATTAAAAATTATCCTCCTTTTATAATTAATAATTTCTCCTTATTCACTTTATTTATAATACTTAATACTATATCGGTTAGATTCGACTACCTCTAGGGTTTGCCTATAAGGAATAGTATAAAAGGATAACGTCCTTCTATAGTTTTTAAAAATAACTTTTTTACCCTTTTTATATCTAATTTTTATTATTTACTTTATAATTAAGAGCCCTTATAGTTTATCTTAGTCTTTAATAATATCTTTATTTAATATAAAACCTTTAATAACTTAGTAAGTAGTAATACTACTAATTATTTAAGCCCTTATTTAATACTATACTTTTTTAACTTTATAAACCTCCTAATTAGGAGTTAATAAATACTTTATATATATATTATACCCTTAGAGGAACTATACTTTTATTAGTATTATAAACTAGCCTAATAATCTTATAGGTAGTAGTAGATATTTTATATATTTTAGCTATTTTCTCCTTTAGTAATAATTATAATACTTAAATATTATTTTCTAATTATATATTAATATTAGATTTAAATTAGTTATTTTTATTTATAGTTTAATTTATTATATATAATAATTATTTAATTTACTTTTTTTTTTATACTTTATTAATTTTTTTATTTATAATATACTTTTTAGCTAAATTATTTTTTTAATTTATTAATAAATAATTAATTTAATTATTAAGTTTATTTATAAATTAATTTTTAAAGAATAATCTTAATTTTTTATTATTAAGTATTAATTTCTTTTTTTTATATACTTATACTTTAATTTTTATTTATTAGTTAAAATACTTTTATTTTATATTCTTTTATTCTTTTTTTTTAGAGGACTTAAGTATTATATAAGCTTTATAAAGGTATTTCTTCTTTTTAAGGCTTTAGTCTTTAAAAGTCTTTATTTTTTAATTATTATTAATTTTATAATAACTTATTTAAATAATATTATTATCTCTTTTTAAGAGTTTATTAATCTTTTAATTAAAATAAAAGATTCTAAAAAGTATAAAAGGCTTTTTAATATACCTTTTAATTTAATAATAATTTAAATAAACTTTAAAGACTTTAATAATTAATTTCTTTATTACTTTTATAAACTAACTCCTAATATTAAAAATCTAATTATATCTTTTTTACTTAATAATATTAAATAACTTAATAAAGTATTAGGTTTAGTAAAATATTCTTTAACTAAATAATTATATATTTTAGGTAATATTTAAATTATTTTTTATTTATATTATATATAAGCCTTTTTAAATAATTTAATATTAACTAGGATTTATTATAATTATACTTATCTTAATAATAAGCTTATAGTTATATAATAATACTTTTATTATTATAGTACTTAAAAGTATAAGGTATTATTTAAGTTTTTATACTTTCTTTTATTAAGTTTATATATTAGTAAATTAGTATATAAAGATAAAAAAAAAGAGTATTAAAAAAATAAAAAGATTCTTAAAGAAGTTAAGACTTTTAAGAAGGCCTAGTTAAAAGTATATATTAACTTTAAATATATATTAGAAATAATAACTATAAGTAAATTTAGTAATTTAAGTATTATTAAAATAAAGGAATATACTAGAATTATAAAAAAGGCTAATAAATTTAATATAATAATAAGGATTATTAGGCCTCTTATTTAAAGAATTTTTATATAGCTTTTTTCTTATTTTATTTAATATTTATAATAATATTTTATAATAAAGAATTAATTTTATTTTCTTTATTTATAATATTAATTATATCTTAAAATTAAATAAAAGTAAATAATAAGAGATTTTTTATAAGTTTATTTACTAGTATTTACTTAATTAAAAGATATTCTATATTAAAAAATCTTTTTTAGTATTTTTATTAAAGTTATAAATTTTAAATATTAATATAATAAAGTTTAGTATTAATTTATTACTTTTTATTAATAATAAAATAGATTATTTACTAGTTATTATAAAAGATATTATAAGAGACTTTTAACTAAAATTATATTTACTTAAAAAAATACTTAAATATAATTATCTTTTTTACTATATTTTATAATAATAATAATTTAACTTTAGTAATTAAAGTTATAATAGTTAATTATCTTATTACCTTCTAAATAATAAAACCTTTAAAAAGAATTATAATATATCCTTAACTAGACTTTTTTATATTTAAATTATCTTTATATAAAGTATTACTTATAATTTAAAATAATATTACTTTATTATTTTTACTAAACCTTAAATAATAATAATAAGTATTAAATAAATATTATATTACTTATTTTAGAATTATAAAATACTCTTAAAATAGATTTATTAAATACTAAAATAGTATTAATATTATAAATATAATATTTACTCTTATAATAATTAATATATATAGAATTAACCTAATTATTTTCTAATAGAGTTTTATTTATTTTACTATTACTTATTTAGTATTTTTTCTTAATTAAAATAAAGGTAAAGATTTTTATATATAATTAGTTTTTATTACCCTAAATTTAGTTATAATCTTTTTAATATATAATTTATAAGATAATAATACTTATCTTTTTCTTTTATCTCTTATTATTTATACTCTAAAAAACTATTTAATCTTACTTATATTATATATTTTATATTTATATAATAATCTATAAATAATCTTCTTTTTTTTAGTCTTAGTATTTTTATTCTTTTTATTTAAAATTATAATATTATTAATAAAAAATAATATATATATATATCTCTTTTTTTTAAATAAAATAAATATAGTTCTTTAAGATAATATATTAATTTAAGATTTAAAAGGGTTTTTATAAGCTTAAGATATTATAATAAAGGTAAATCTCTTAATTTATAAAAGACTTAGTTTAATTTAACTATATATATAAATTTTAATAAATATCTTAGAGATAGCTAATAAATAACTTTATTTATTATATTTCTTTACTTAGTATTTAAAAAAGTATTTTTAATATTAAATTAATATAAGTTAAGATTATATTTTAGTATTAAGGCTATATTAATTTAAAATATCTTTATAATAAAAATAATAATATATATTACGTCTATAGAGTTAGTTCTATCTAACTAAGCCGTACATAGCTATAAGTAGCTAGAATCTAGCTAGTACTAGCTAGTAAGAATAAAGCCTTTTACACACCACATATCTAACCTCTATTCGAGTCTAATAAGTGGTAGTAATTACTAATAACGAACGTGTAGCCGCTAGGACCGGACCGTTAATCTAGTCCCCGGGTTACGCCCACGTTACTATCGAGGACCGATTCTGACCACTAAACTAGGAGTATTATCAGGGGCACTATTAGTACTAACTAAGTACGAGTACTACCCCTAAGCCCACTAAGTCGACTAAACTATTAGCCAATCGTGACCTACAGCGACCGTATAATACTAACTAACTAGTTAATAGCTATACCTTTCACTAGGCTACACGGCAATTCTATCTACAGGCTTACTACGAGCCGTGACCTTCTAGCTAGTACTAGCCGTAACCTTCCTTACCTTCTTCTTACGTCTTTTCTACCTTTCTTATACCTAATTCTAGTTATAGGCCTATCATAGAGCCTTAATTAGCTATAATAGTATAAGTACCTTCTAGTATAGTAGCTATATTAGTAAGATTAGAAGTGTTATATATATAGTCTTTATAGGGAGACCTTCCTATTATAGAATTAGCTATTTTAATACCTTTAAGTACTCTATTATGCCACTAAGCATAAGCTATAGGTAGCCTACTAGCTAATTCCTCTAGCTAGCTTATTAATAACACTAGTAGCTAGCTATAAGAAGCCTACCTATAACTTATTAATCCCTATACTATTATATTTAAATCTATTAATTATTATATAAAGCCCTAACTAGCTATTAGACTATATTAATTAACTTAAATATATACTTTAGTTAAGGGACTAGATAATATAGTACTAGAAGGGTTAATTCTATATACTAGAAGGTAACTATTATAACCTTAAGGGCTATAACTAAGACTAAGGGCTATAGATCTACGACCTTCGTTACTAGGCCTAAGGGCTGCTATTAGTAAAGCGCCGTACTAAGCTAAGACCACCGTTAGTATAAACCTTACACCTACTAGTAGCTAGCTAACTAGCTAGCTAGTTAATCTCTACGCCTAGCTAGTTAATTCCTACGCTAAGTTAGATAATTAATATACTTAATATAATCTCTACGCTAGCTAGTTAATTCCTATATCCTGCTAGTTAATTCCTACTACTAGCTAGATAATTAATATACTTAAATAGTTACTACTAACTACTAGGTGGTAAGTTATAATAGAACTAGAAGAGTAGATAGAGGAGTATTATTAGTAAATTAAATAGCTAATATATAACTACCTAGGGATATACTAGTAATAGGGATATTACCTTCTTTTCCTTAGTTAGGGGGCACTTATTATGTCTATAGAGTTAGTTCTATCTAACTAAGCTATACATAGCTATAAGTAGCTAGAATCTAGCTAGTACTAGCTAGTAAGAATAAAGCCTTTTACACACCACATATCTAACCTCTATTCGAGTCTAATAATATAAGTACTATCTTTATTTATCTTATCTTAAAGGTCTCCTCTAATTATAATTTAAGTTTTATATTTTATTAGTATATTTTAAGAGTTAAATTTATATATAAATACCTATTTTAATAATATTATATAACTTATTTTAGTTAATTAATACTTAATAGTCTAAGTTTATATTTTTTCTAAGGTATAAAGTTCTTTAATAAATACCTTAAGGAAATCTTCTTTTATTAGATATTCTTTAAGCTCTTTCTAATTCCTTAGAGGTAATACTAGATTATTTATATATAATCTCTAATAATCTAGATTATTTAAATTTTATTTTTATATAAAACTAAAAGTATTATCTTAAAAATTATATAATATAACTATAAATAGTATTTTTAATTCTTCTAGTTAAAAAGTTTATTAAGTTTTTTAGGGATTAATTAAAATTATTTCTTCTTTATATATACTTTTAATATTTAAAAATATAATATAAGACTATTTTATCTTTTTCTATAATAATTCTTATTTTTTTTTATACTTTCTTTTAATCCTCTTACTTTATTAGAAACTTAGTACTTTTAGTAATTATTTTAAATTAGTATTTAAATTATTAATTATAATTTTAAGTAAAATTATTTCTTTAGTTTATATTCTTAAAAAGGAAACTTCTTAATTTTAAAGAGTAACTTTAGATTTTCTTTAATTATTATTAAGTATTATTTAATATAGACTTATATTAGGAATTATTTTTATATTTTAAGCCCTAATTTCCTTAAGTATATTTAGTTTTCCTTTTTACTTAAGTATATTTACCTTTAAAACTAGATTTTCTTATATATTATAAATACTTAATTTTAATTCTTAAGTTTTTATAATTAAACTTTTAATATTTTTAAAATTACTTATAAATTAACTTTCTAGTTCTTTAGTTAATATTATAACTTAATTTTATTTATAATAATTAATATACTAGGTATATAAATTAATATTTTAGTCTTAAACTAAGTCTACTTTTAATATATATACTAATATATTATCTTATATTAGTATTATTAGTATTATATTAGTTTATATTAATATATTTACTAATATTTTTACTATAAATTTTATTATAATTAATTCTATTCTTAAGCTAAGGCTAAGAGTATTTATTTTAGTATTACTTTAATAATAAAGGGTTATAAAGGGTTAATAAAGGGTTATAAAGGGTTAGGGTTAAAGGGTTAAGGGTTAAAGGGTTTAGGGTTAAAGGGTTAGGGTTAAAGGGTTAGGGTTAGGGTTAAAGGGTTAAAGGGTTAGGGTTAGGGTTAGGGTTAAAGGGTTAGGGTTAAAGG
>JAAHCF010000056.1:0-89078 GCA_038367545.1 Beauveria asiatica | reverse complement strand
TTTTTTTTTTTTTTTTTTTTTTTTAGCGAAGGTGCATGACCATGACATCGGGCTCTTCCACAACGCTGCGGACAACGTCGGCCGCGCGGGCCATGGTGGCGCCGTCGACGACGCGGTGGTCGGCGCTCCAGCTAAAGTTGCAAATCTGCTTCTTGACAATGTTGTCGTGCTCGTCAAAGGCGGGGACGGTGCGCATGCGGCCGATGCCGAGGATGGCGACCTCGCGCTCGACAATGACGGGGCTCAGGTAGGTGCCGCCAATGTTGCCAATGTTGGAGACGGTGATTGTGCCGCCCGCCATGTCGGCCGGCCCCAGCTTGCCCTGCTGCGCGAGCGCCTGCAGCCGGGCGAGCTCGGCCGCGATGGAGACGATGTTGAGGGCGCCGACGTTTTTGATGACGGGCACGACGAGCCCCTGCGGGGCGTCCATGGCGACGCCAATGTTGTGCTGGGAGCGCATGACGAGAGACGGCTTGCCGCTGGCGGGGTCGAGCTCGACGCGCGCGTTGAGGATGGGGAACTGGTACAGCGCCAGCGACACGGCCTTTATGATGAAGGGCAGGTAGGACAGCTTGGCGAGCTGGCCGTCGTTTTGGGGCGTCTTGGCGAGCACCTTGTTGAGGCGGCTGCGCAGGCGGACGAGGTCTGAAAAGTCAATCTCGTCGGCGTAGAGAAAGTGCGGGATGGTGAGCGAGCGCGACATGGTCTTGAACATCATCTGCTGCGTCGGCGTGAGCGGCTGTCTCGTCTCCGTCTGCACCGACGTGTCGGTCGGCGCAGAAGAAGCGACGGCCGACGGCCCGCTAGGCGCGGCGGCGTCTCTGTTCTGGACAAACCTGAGGATATCTTCCTTGCTGACGCGCCCGTCCTTGCCGGTACCGTCAATATCGTTGATATCCACGCCCAGCTCCTTGGAGAGGTGGCGCACCGCGGGCGTCGAGATGGACGCGCCCTTGCCCTTTTGTCTTGGGGGCGCCGCGGCGGCGGGCGGTTCTGTAGGCGTAGAGACGGGAGGCGGAGCCGGGGACTGGGCTGCCGTCGGCGCAGGAGTCGAAGGCGCTTCTCCCGCCTTGGCGGGGGACGGGGCCGGTGGTGCTTCAGTGTCGGCGGCGGCGCCGCCCTGTATGTCAATGTCGACAAAGGGCTTGCCGACCTTGGCCATTTCGCCGGCCTCGTAGTAGAGCTTCTTGACGGTGCCGGTGAAGCGCGACGTGATTTCGACCGAGGCCTTGTCGCTCTGGACCTCGCAGAGCGGAGAAAACTCCTCGACGCGGGCGCCGGGCTCGACGAACCACTGGATGACTTCGCATTCGACGATGCCTTGTTTGCGGGGACGGGGAGTGGTCAGCACGGCGATGCCAAACAACAAGCAAAAAGAAAAGAGAACAGCAGAAGAAAAAAAAAAATCAAGACGAATGTAAAATGAAATCAAGAATAGGCCAATCGAGAGCATAAAAAAGAAATATACACACCTTCACCGATATCCGCCAGCAGAACGGGCTTGACCACGTACAGGCGTCTAGATTCGGAGAACCATCTGGGGACCCCGGATTGTGGTGTTTTGCCCATGGCAACGCGGCCTACGGCCTTGGAGGCTCCCCATTGCGAGCGGAGAGCTCTCGATCCACGCTGGAGGAACATGCTATTTTCCCAGATTATGAAGCTTGCAGAAAGAAAAAAAAAAGGAAAAGGATTGTGTGAGAAACCAACGGTAGGGGAGCACCGAAGAAGAGAAAGAAGGGACAAAGACCAACTCCCCCCCCCCAGCCAATTGCGGGCAGATGAATAATTGTTGCGCGGCTCAAAGAACGAGACACGCATTCAGTCGGCATTTGTTGGTGATGGGGAAGAGGGTCCCGCGAATAGCCGAGTCCGGGGCATGCGACCCCCCCGGCTAGCAACTTGGCTTATAATTAAGCCGCCGAAGCAGTGAGGCCAACCGAATGACGCCCGCTGCGAGGGCAGATGGGTTAGGTGACGGGCGTACTGCATCAGGGATGGTATCTAGTCGAAATTCATAGATGGGCAGTCTCCAATGTAATAAGATGAAAAATTATGTGCACAAGCTCTCCCTGGCTGATGCTGGGCCCATCCACCAATGAATAAGTGCCGAGGTCTCGCTTATGGAATATACGTGTGCGGCTTCGCTCTGTCATCAAGTAAATGTAGAAATTCGCCAAAAGTTTGACGTGAGAGTCTCTGCCATGAAAGCCTCCTTTGGACCTTGTGGGAATAATGTGGTGCACATAGGCAACTGGCAATGGATGATGCCCACTCACTCAAACGGGTGACGCAGAGCAAGTGTGTGAGAATCAGGAACCAAATCGGCCCGAGAGCGACGGCATGCACTCTGATTCATGTAAGATATCTTTTCAGTATGCTGCAAGCCGGTTGACAGGTCCATTGTAACATATGTCACTTGTACTAAGCCCTTGCTGGACGCGGCATCACCAACCCTCCATAGCTTGGCAACTAGACGTACCCGCATATACAACTTCGGGCAACGGTACACTATCTCATTGTTCTTGATGGGCACAGCATTACTTGCGGCCCAAGTGCGAGAGAATGAAAAGGTCTTCTTATTTTATTGGTTTGTTGAATCTGCCCACTTGCTAGCTAGCACTCTACGCAGCATAGCCAATCAAGACGAGCCACGGACGTGACAATCACATCAATTTTCCGGCCTGAGAAAAATATGTAGATTTATCGTGAGAAAAAAAAGACAAGAATAAAAATAATTTTTGGCAATCGCGCTCATCAACCAGCAAAACTCACCCTTTTACCACACCAACACTTGGCCCGCTCTCAGATTATCAAACACCAACCAGCCCCAGAAAAAAAAACGCCCACTCATTCGACGAGTGACCTCTTCCCATCTCCAACCCTCATCAAGCACCTCGCCCAGCACCATGTCATTGCGGCGCATAGACCTGGCCGTCGCCAGCAGCCTCACGAGACGCATCTCGCCACGACCGGGCCCCGTATGCGCCCGCTGCCAGTGGCACCGCGGCTTCGCGGCCACGGCGGCGCCTCGCGGCCCGCGCACCTCCAAGCCCGCGGCCGGCGTCTCCATGGACCCCCAGAGCGACATTGCCGGCCCGGCCATTGAGGCGCCGCGCAGCTACGGCAAGCGCTTCGACGGCGTCTTCACGCCCAAGCCCCTGCCGCGCCCGATTGGCATGCCGCTGCCGCCGCGGCCCGGCGAGAACACGGGCATCGACGCCCGTACGCGCGAGCAGCGCAAAAAGGACTTTGCCGACTGGGACAAGCACCTAGCGCGGCGAAAGGAACTGTAAGAGACGACGACGACGACGACGATGGTGGTGGCTGCTCGGGGAGAGCGGCGAACCTGTGTGCGAATCCTGGAAAGAAGCTAACAAAGACCATGATCGAATCTCTAGTACCGCCCAGCTTTCACGTCCATATTTCCGCGACTGGAACAACCTCAAGTACCACGACGGCAAATCCTTCATCGCGCCCCCGCGGCTCTTCAAGGCCGAGTTTTCCCTCTTCTTCCCGAACCTCTACGGCCAGACCATTCTCAAAACCGACAAGGAACCCCGCGACACGACGCCGCTCCTCGCCGGCAAGGCGTCGGTCGTGTGCATCTTTAGCAGCCAGTGGGCCGAGGCGCAGGCCGAGAGCTTCACGTCGGCCGCCGCGAACCCGGCGCTGCAGGACATTCTCGCGCGGCACGGCGGCCGCGACGGCCCCGCGCAGGTGGTGCGCGTCAACTACGAGGACAATGCGGGCAAGGCCTGGCTGGTCCGGCTCTTCATGGGCGCGCTGCGCAGGCGCCTGCCCGAGCACGAGTGGGACAAGTACTTTTTGGTGCGCCGCGGCGTCACCGACCACATTCGTGAGTGCATCGGCCTGCTCAACTCAAAGGTCGGCTACACATACCTCGTCGACCAGCACTGCCGCGTGCGCTGGGCGGCCAGCGGCAACGGCAGCCCCGACGAGGTGGAGGGCCTGAACCGCGGCCTTGTCAGGCTGGTCGAGGGCATCGAGGCGGAGGCGCTGCTGCCGTCGACGGCGCGCGAGCCGGTGCCCGGACGCAAGGCTATCAAGGATCTTGCCGAGAAGCGCGCCGCCGAAACGACAAAGAATACAACATAGGCGACGCATGTGGAGGTCATTGTATAGTAGATTAGAAGGGACAAAAAAAACACACCCCCATATAATAGCATATAGATGGAAACAATACGCTGATACCCTTTTTCGAAAAAAGCATTCCCATTACGCCGTCCCGTGCAGTTTGTACAACATGTCGCGTCGACTTCTTTCCCCATTCACAGGAAAAACCAAAAGAACACAAAGCAAAACGCGATAAAGGCGCCCATGATGATGCCGTCACGACGCTTCTTGGCCGATATCCGCCCGATGAGGGTGTTGATGCCGGGCACCTGGCTCGCGGCACCGGTGATGCGCCGCTGGATGCTGGCGAGCGTGTCGCGCTGCACGAGGAAGCTGTCGTTGACGGCGTAGGCCTGGCTGAGGACGCTGTCGGCCATGCCGTGGCTGTTGTCGATGCGGCGGCGCTCGTCGAGCATGTACTCGGCCTCGGCAGCCGCCGGGTTGCTGGCGCGGTACTCGTCAATGTCGGAGCGCACGTTGGTAAGGAGGTTGGCGCGGTCGCGCGCGTGCTGCAGGCCGGATCGCAGCCGCGCGAGGTCCTTTCTGTGCGCCGACAGCTTTTCCCGCAGCAGCGACAGGTTGTTTTGCTTGAGCGCCGACGACGTCAGCGCCGCTTCCGAGTCGAGGAGCCGCGCGAGCTGGCTGATTGTGGTTTCGCGCTGCGACAAGGGTCAGCTGGTCGTGTTCGTCCCGAGGACGAGGGAAGCATCGAGCGGATTGAGTTCACAGTCCGTACCTTTTCTAGCAGCTCCTCAATCTTGGTCTCTGTCGTGCGCTCCTCTTGCGTCGGTTTTGGAGGGATTGACGCCGCCGTTGAGAACTGTGAGTATGTGTGGAAGAGGCTCTCGGTCTGGTCATGCTGGTCAGCCTCCGTCTGATATTGCAGAGGGCTCTCCTCGGCTATCCTCTCACCTGCGTCTCTAGGGAGCGGGCTTGTTGTCGAAGCTGGGCCCAGCCAGAATTTCCCGAGGGTGCGGCCATGATCACTTTCACAGGGCCGGTACTACCAGAAGTAGGTCGGAAAGCAAGCGTGCTGAAAGATGATGAATAGGTAGATACCAGCAAAGCAGGAATGACGATGAAACTGGGTCCGCCCCGTCCCTGTTGAACTCGTAATCAGTCTAGCCTGGCGCCAGGATCGCGCTAAGCCCAGTACAGCGGAGTGTCCGGCAGAACAGCTTTGACCGCTTTGACCGTCAATGATCACGTGGCTCTCAGCACACAGCTCGATAGGGCCAATCAAAATTAGCCGTCTGCCCCGCACCATCGACCCGGCCCACGCAACAGGCCGCTGCCCAAACAGGCAAAACCCTAGGGCAACTTTTTCACCGTCTCGGCAAAAATTCTCAGAGTTTGTGGTGTGACTGCCCTGCGCCATACGATCCCCGTTTGCCAGCGACCCTGCTATTACCCTCTCTTCTCTGCACTTTCAGTCGACACCACTTCGCACACCCCCATCGAAGCACATATTTCAAGATGGTGAGTAGCACTGCATCAATCACCCCGACAATCGAACCGGAATCGTTCTCTTCTCTTGTGGTCTTGGGGCCACTGTGCTGGCATATCTCGAGGGCTTCCATGTCCGAGGGGATGCACAATACTGTGCACGGCGGGCAACGAGGCCACAATGGAGGGGAACGAGGTCGTCAACATGACTACGAGAATAAACGCTACGGTTGTCTGCAAGGATTCGACGGTCGAGGTTTTCCATGGCAGCAATTTCGATGTGATTGCACGTTGAACGAGTTTGATACGACAAAATGGAACGTTGGATTGCACGATGGGAATGCGACATCTACACCCGCCACCAGAAACTTTGAATGACACTTGCATGGAAAACCTTTTGCTGTCGTCCTGCAGAACCGTCGCGCCCCCTCGCCATTTTCCCATCAACATGACATGAGCATCTCGTCGCCCTCATGCTGACCCAATTCTTCTTAGTCGTCCGCAAAGGTTAAGACTGTCCAGCTCTGGGACAAGAGCAAGGATGACCTCATGAAGCAGCTCGGCGAGCTCAAGGCCGAGCTCGGCCAGCTGCGCATCCAAAAGGTCGTCTCTTCCGGCTCCAAGCTCAACAAGATGTACGTCCTTTCTTTACTCGCTTTGCTCGACGCATCTTCCTCGTGACCCGTTCCCCCTCCCGCTGACTTTTTTTGACACAAAATTACAGCCACGACTTGCGCAAGTCCATTGCCCGCGTCCTCACCGTCATCAACGCCAAGCAACGCAGCCAGCTCCGCCTCTTCTACAAGAACAAGAAGTATGCCCCCCTCGACCTCCGCCCCAAGCAGACCCGCGCCATCCGTCGCCGACTATCGCCCGAGGACAAGGCCCGCGTGCTCGAGAAGGCCAAGAAGCGCGAGACGCACTTCCCCCAGCGCAAGTTTGCCATCAAGGCTTAAATTTTACGTCACGCAAATACAAAGTTTTTTTTATTTTACTTGTAACGGGGTATCCATGAAGAGTGAGCGGACGACAAAAAAGAAAGCAACACAGCATAATGGGTGTTGAGGGAAAACGTTTGTTTCCTTTTGGCGAAGGACATCTTTTTTTATATCTTGAGAACGGGGGAAACGGCGTGGCGTATCCTTTTGATCTTCTCTTTTGCTTTGAAAAGATGCAAGGACGGGAAAAAAAAAGAGACTTGAAACTTGAGCATCGCATCTGCCGCAGGGTCTCGAACAGCCTTGAGGGGGTCTCCTCTGTATCTTGAAAGGCGGATGGGAAAGAGAAAACTTGGGGCCGGCAGGAATCTGGAACATTGTGGTTTCTGGCTGGCCCTTGGACTTGCTAGGCACAACGAGACAAGTCTGCAAGTACAAAAATAAAAGGAAAAAAAAAACGAGGTCATGATCCAACCTAAATATCCGTTCCTGTTCAATCTGCTGTAATGTGACATGTCTTTACTGTGTTGCATTTGTTGATCTGGTTGTCTGTTGCATCGTTGGTAGCCCGAGCATAGAGTGCTGACACAACTCTCTGCGTATCTTTACATCATTCATCTCACAGCGAGGCGCACTTGCTTTCCAAGTATAGTGGACGGGGAATTAAAGTCCCATTATCCCTCATTTCTCACATGTTCCGTCGTCTATCATGCTTTTCATACGCCCTTGCGGGGCTAAATAGTGTCTGACAATAAATACCATGCCATGAAGCACCATGCAAAATTGATTCCCCTGTAATAATCCTGTACTCCTGAAACGCCATTCCAATAGAAGAAGAAGAAAGAAAGAGAAAAAAGAAAACCAAAGAAAGAAAAACAAAGACCTAAAATCTCAATAGGTAGCCATCAGACTTGTTTTGAAATACTCAAACTTGACGGCTGGCGGCGCGCTAGACAGTCTGCATTATGTCAGGATGCTCAAAGTCGCCGAGACTCTCGCCAGGCATGATTGATATGCTGGGCTTGGATATTCTGCCCGTCTTGACGCGGCTCAGAATCTTGCTGACTTCTTCTGGCTTGTCCTTGTGGTTCGTGCCCATGTGTCGGCGCAGCTGGTCCAGTCTGTGAAAGTCCTTGCCGCAAATCTCGCAGACGTGGGAGCCGCGAATGTTGTGGATGCGACGGTGCTTGGAGAGATTGGACGACTCGCCAAACTTTTTGCCGCAAATGTCACACTGCAAGGGTTTGGCGCCGGTGTGGGTGCGCTCGTGCATGGTCAGCGCGCTTTGCTGTTTGAAGGACTGGTTGCAGCCGTCAAAGGAGCAGACCCAGGGCTTCTCGCCCGTGTGAGTGCGCATGTGCTGCTCGAGTGACTGCTTGGCAGACAGAGATGCGCCGCAAATATTACACTGAACAGGTTTGTCTGATGGAGAGTCAGCGACTGCAGATAGCTGCATGCAGGTGGGTGGGGTCTACTTACAGCCAGTGTGTACTTGCATGTGGCGTTCGAGCTTACTGCGTTGACTGAAGGTGGTGTGCCTTGTGCAGCCTTGCCATTGGCAGTAGAAGCCGGCGTGATCCTTTTTGATCTGCTTCAGGTGGTCTGACTTGCAGTGGTCTTGCAGCGCCTTGTGGTCGCTGCACCTCTGGCCGCAGATTTTGTGGCCGCCCATGCCATCGGGCATGAGCCAGCGGCAGATGTTTTGGTCTTCTGGCGAAACCGAGGGAGAAGGTTCGGGCGCAGCGGCAAAGTAGTTTGTGCCTTCAATGGTAGACGGTGTGGGTAGAGAGGCGGGGGTGGGAGAGAGAGATGTAGCTAACGAGAGATTGGTGGAGGGAGAGGTGGTGGAGGAGAAGTGGTTGTGATGGTGGTGGTGATGATCATCAAGCATATGATGCGATGCGGCGTTTTGCAGCGTCTTGTGCAAATTGTTTCCATTGGCCATGAGTGCCGGACGATGCTGCTGAAAAATGTGCTGAGCAAAGTCATATGGATCTTGGATCTGGAAACCGCAAATAGCGTCGACGCCATGGGGGCTGATGCCGTCTGGAGTTGGGGTATGCTTTGGCAGAGAGCACATTGGCATGAGAGAGCTGGGCTTATCGGCTATACACGAGTGCATGTGGTTGTCTTGATGTGTCGGATCATGGTACTGCATAATGTGATTGGCGAGAATGAGTTCGGGGGCAATGTCCCACATTTGACCAGAAAAGATGGGAGCGTTGGGAAAGGAATTGTCGAGAGAAAGCGACGAACAAGGAACTGTAGGCAAATCTAGGTATCCGGCATCGGCAATGCTTGGAGTTGGAGGGACAGTGTGGGAGGTAGAGGCAGGGGCGGTGGTGGTGATGCCCTTGTCTCCGAACGAGGTGAGGGCGACGGCAGCAGCGGCCTCACTGTCCGTGATGGGACACGCTGACTGGGAGCAAGGGACAGAGGGGGCTTTGCAGTCATCGTCGACGCAGAGGCCGGGAGGACCGCAAGCATCATCGTCGCAGCAGACGCCACGATCCTTGTCGTCACATTGGCTAGGACAAGTTCCTTCGCAGTCCGAGTTGCACGAGGCGGCGCAGTCGTTGTCGTGGCAGACATCGAAGCTGGAGCAGGGCATGCCATTTTGGAGCAAGGTGTTTGTGAAGATGGAATCCCATGGTGATGGATAAGATTGCAGGTGGTGGTGCTCGGCTGAGGGAGCGCCAGGTGCACAAGTCGGGTTGGAGATGCTGTGTCTTTGGCGAGTGTGTGTCTGAGAAAGGCTGCGCTGAGCCATGGCGGGGGCCTTGGTGGCAGACGTATGGCTCTTTGCGGCAATGTTGCAGTGGTTGAAGCTGTTGTGGTCGAGGCAAGAGTCATCGTGGAAGCCGGCGGCAAAAGGGTCCAGGCCATGCGTCAGGCCATGGGAAAGGGACATGTCGATGGGGAGGAGATTATCGAGATCCAGCGCCATGGCGGTCATGTCATTGGAGGGCGGGCCGCTGAAAGCCATGTGTGCCGCGTCGTCTTCCATGATGAGTTGGCAAACGACGAGGAGAATGCTTTTCGGGACAAGGCGACTAAGGGAAGAGGGGCAGACGAGGCCCTTTGACCGTTGGGTTCAGGCAGGGCGCGCGGTTGAGCCACCAACAGGAAGCCGAGGCTGAAGGAGATGAAGAAGGGGGGGGGGACAATATGGAGATGCAGCGTGCGAAACGGTTTCAGCGATGTGATAAGCGCAAGCCTTATGGGCGGGAATGAGGCGAATGCGCTGGTTGACGCCAGTGGCTGCTCATGGGGGAGAAAAAGTGTTGGGTGAGAGAGAGGGAGAGGGAGGGATAGAGAGAGAGAGAGAGAATACGAGTTGAGGGCGCGTTAGCAGGCGGGCTGTGTATGTGATACAGAGAGAAGTGACTCGGGAAGAGGAAGAAGAGAAGCAAGTCAAAAGAGGTTTGTCGGTAGCGAGAGAGGAAAAAAAAGAGAGGGTTTGGCGTGTGTGCCTGGAGACGCAGCCAAGCGAATTACGTGCTGTGTATGCGTAGCATGGCGGCGACGAGGGACGAGGGCGACGGCGGGCGCTGGGAGGCTGAGAGAGAAAGCGACGGGTAAAAAGTACAAAAGGTGCTGGGCGAGGTCGCGAGTTGGTGAGAACCCGGATGGGCTGGAGGACATTGATTTTTCGGACAAAGAGACAGGAAAGAGGGAAGGTGCAACTGAATGTGGGGCGCCGTTCACAGCCAAGCAACCAACCAAACCAACCAACCAGTCAATGAATAAGACGCCATATCAATCTGTCCCATAACTTGGTAAATAATAAACTAGGCTATTTAGGCTGTGCGCAACTTGCTCGAATGATTCATGTCGTATCCAGTTCTTTTGTAGCCTTTTTTTTCTTCTTCTTTTTTTTTCTCTTCTTTTTTCTCACGTGGCTGAAAAGGCCTGTTGTTCGCCGGCCGTTTGCCCACCAGCTCCCCTGCCTCGCATGTCCCTCCCCTCCTCCCCTCCTTCCCTCTGCTCCGTCGCCGTTCTCCGCGGCGGTGCCCCGTTGGCCCAACCGGATCCTCGCCGCCACGGCTCCCGGGAGCGCACGGTGAGTGAACAATCACGATGCAACATACTACAAACCAACGTGCAGCCCGTATTTATTCTATTTTATTCTTCTTGGCTACATAAAACTCGACTTTATCTCGCAACAACCACTCTGCACATTTTCATTTGCAAGGGGGGTCACGACACCACCAAAATCGCCAATCACCCACGCGCTAAAAGCTCCAAACAAGACAGACCACTTTGACGCTTTTGGCTTCAACAATGCCCCGCCACTATATAATGAGTACCTGCGCGTACCCGCACCTTCCAATAGTGAACCCAAGTACCTTGCCCACAAGCAGGGCAACAGGGGTACACCCAACCTTCTGTCAAATTTGCTGGTCTGGCCTGTCACCATCGGCTGTTTTTTTCTAAATTTCTCACGGCAAGCACGTTGATCCATTCCCTCATCTGTCTTGCTCCCCGCGTCCTTGGCCGTCACTCATTGGCCGCTGCACTCACTGCGCCCCCGACGAGGCAATCCGTGGCAGTGTTTACATCGAGAGGGGGGTCGACGAGCAGATGAACCAATGCTTTTGCCCAATCTCGAGCTCAATGTGAAATAAATGCGCGGGGATAGAGGCTGGCCGCAGGTACATGGCGTCGTCTCTAAACCAAGGCCCGATCAAACGGCGAGGCTGTCGAGGCAAATGACCCGCAATCTGGATCGGCACATGCCGGGGCACCGCCCCGATATGCATCACCGTTGAGGTTTTACGAGACTTGCCGATGACGTTTTCCAGGGTCGAGATTCAAGTAAACATGTTCAAGCTTACGCCTGGGCGCTTATTTTCGATGCTCGTGCAGCTTTTCGATTGCCCTGAAAGAGTCCACAGCCAGGATCAACATGAGCATCACTCGATTGTGATTCGTGGACGATGGAATCGACAAGACGAAAAATACTCCAATAATTGCCGTGACCCTCTTTTTACTGGCCCTTTAGTCTTGTTCCTTATTAGCTGAACAATTCTCCAAATCCCAACTGGTGAAGTATGCCGATCAGTTTCCCCATCCGTTGTTGCCGCTAGACGGACTGGCCGGTTCCCCGCGTCATTCGTCTGCCGCCACCCACCCACCAAACGTCTTCGATTCGCCCAGCTGCACAATGTCCTGTCCGAATCGAACTTGTCGCAGCAGCAGCAGCAGCAAAAATGGCCTAATAAACTATTTACCCCTCACCAGGCGTTTCTTTTTCCAGAAAAAGCGCCAGTTCATTTCTAATCACCCCCAAAATCGACTACCGATGTTTGGGCTGCATGATGCCGCAACTAGACCCCGTGCCTCCTCCCCGCAGTGTACTCCAACAGCTCTGCTATATATAAGCCCATGCACCCCCCCCTCTTTCCATTCCATCATTACTCATCTACATTTCATCTACATTTCATCTACATTTCATCTGATCCATCTAACCTTGATCAAATATACCAGTAATAATCGTCTGCTGTCCATCTCAACTACACTTACAAACACACACAACTCGCTACCAGATCACTTGATCCATCATGGACTCTCCCAATCAGACCTCAGACACTCCCCCCACTACTGAGAAGCCCCGTCGCAGAGTATGATTGCCAATCATCTCGTCTTTGTCAATTCATCCGCTGACATGACACTTGTAGAGCTCTAGCTGGATGCCCGCCTACGAGGGGCTCACCCGCAACCGCATCGAAGCCGCCGCCCGACGTCAGAGCATGTCTGACCAGCAGGCCAAGCTCGGCATCCTGGGAACCTTTTTTCACAAGTAGGGCACCCGAATATCGCTGTTGCAAGGGGGAGCGCTAACATGGAGACAGTAATTTCGGAAGAAATGCGAAATAACTTGGTCGTCGACAAGACTGAATCCAATGAGAAAAACAAAGATCAAGGGGAAAAAAGGCCATCATGTACTCTATCTTGTTTTCATAGTGTAACAATATCATTTGCACAAGTTTCTTTGCCTCCCTCTAGCTCTTTCACAGCCGTAGCAGCTGCCCGACACCTTCATGCCTCCCTCGCCGCAAAGCGTGCGCACAGCTTTGATACACCGCCGTCTCCAACACTTCGCAAATCGTCTCCATGGCCCTATAAGCCATGAGCTGCGGTAAAATTCGGTTGGGCTTTAAAAGTTGACATGCCTCTCAAAAGAGTAATTGCTCTGCTATTCATACTTTATTTGAACGACTGGCTCTGTTGCCGCGTCCAACCTGACCCGTCTCAGCCGTGTAATCAGTCCAAGACAATCGTGCCTACTAGGCAGCTTGTGCCAATTACGCCGGATTGAGCGTATTCGATACGTATAAGGCTATTTTGAGCCCATAAATAGCGTGTACCGGCCTGGTGATGCCGCGGTTAGACGCTCCTGCTAGACAGCGAAGCTCGAAACAGGCCAAGTACAATTCACCGACATCTAGAACCTCGCTCGCTGGGATTGTAGTGCTGGATTATGGGTGCATCGTCGAAAAATTCCCGGTCAAGACTACTTTGCAGCTACGATGGGACGAGCCATGTGCGCAAAATAAATGTTGAACCTAAACGACCATGTCTTTGCCGGTACGGCCTCATCATTTTTATTTTTATTTTTATTTTTTTTCGATTACATCTTTGAGCGCTCGCCTTGGCGCTGTATGGCGACGTAACACACTAAACAGAACCCCCCCCCCCCCAAGTGGGCGGAGCAGCGCGGCCTACCACCGCCACCCCCCACCCCGATTTACTTCAAGGCCAAGAACCACGGCAAGGCGCTTCTTCCTCTTCTTCGTCTTCTTCTTCTTCTTCAAATCTTTCCATTTCCATCAGATACGTGCATTCATAATGGGCAACATTTGCGGCAAGCAAGAACCCGAGGATAGGCTCGGTCCCGGTCGCCGTCTGGGCTCCGCGCCACCCCAAGCACAAACGGCAGCGGTCCCAAGAGGAAAGACGAAGCAGACGTACCAGAGCGAGGCCCGCGTGGTCGGCGGCGGCGGCGGCGGCGGCAGCAGCAGCAACGAAAGCCCTCGCGCCGGCCAAAACACAGGACAAGCCGCGCGGGAAGCGCGAGAAAGATGGAGTGTAAGTGGCCAGCACAAATTCTCTTCATATCTCCTCCTCCTTCCCCCCCCCCCTCCGGACCACCAAAAAGACACGACCGGGGGGGCAGCAAATGTTGGGTTACTGACTCTTTGGGGCAAAAAAAAAAAAGGCAATGGAGGACAAGAGAAAGGAGCAAGAGGCTCTCAAGAGGAAAAAAGGTGGCGCAAAGGTACTGACTCAGAAAGAGGTTGCGGCGCAAGACAGGCGTCGGCAAGAGATTGAGGCGAATGAGAGGCAGGTCCAGGGACGGATTGACTGAATGGCCTGGACATGGAAATGACCAACGCGTGGCCTGGGTCTTGGAGACGGCTTTCACACCACAGAGTTACGACATTGATGCTGGCCGAGGCACAGCTCTCAAGTCAACTAATATCCCTTTTTTCGCGTATTCATAACTACATCTCTACACACACACACACAAGTATTGCTGCTCTTAGGTTTCGCACGTCTCTTTGGTTTCAGTACCATACTCGGATCACTACCGCGTATTTGCGAACGAATTACGTCAAGAGCTGTAGTTCCTATTGATGTCCTGCCCTACTGCTCCATCAGGCGCGCCTTGCCAACGACTTGGAACCTTTGGAAAAAGAATCCTCGATAATAATTACATTTGTCAACAATTCCACAACCATCTCCCAAAACATGGCACAAAAACTCCCGCCCAAACCATCATCGACCGACGGGAAAAAAAATCAGCCAAATGCAACTCAAAAGCAAGCAAAATCACGTAATGGTATAACGACCGCTCGCGGGCGCCCTGCTATCCGCGTCCGCCGCCGCAATCGTAGCCTCCTTCAGAAGCCTCGTCAGCTCATTCAGCGCCGAGCCCACCACCAACTCCGTGTCACCCTCAATGAGAATGTACAGCTTCGGCTCCGCGCCTTCGGGCACCTCCTTGCCCGCCGCGTAAAAGTTGCCCTTGGTGGTGATGGACACACCAGTGTTTTCCAGAATCTTGGCCACGTTGGTCCGGTTCGTGACGGCCCAGCGCGCTTTCTGAGGGAAATCGTTGATCTCGAGCGTCGCGTGGAACGCGCCCGCGTCGGGGCCCTTGTTGTCAATGGGCTGGCCCGACCGCAGCTGGCCAGCCTTGCCGAGGCGGCTGTTGATGGCGCTGACGGCCGAGCTGACCTTGTCGAGCGGGTTGCTGCCGGCCGCCCCGCCCTTGGACGCGCCGGGATTGCTGGCCACAACGCCAGACGTCTTGATGACGGGTTCGTTGATGGCAGGCTCGGCCTTGGCAGAGTCGCGCGACTGGATACCAGACGCGGCAGCTTTGATGGCGTCGAGAGCCCGCTCGTGCTTGGTGTCGTCCTCTTCCTTCTTGTCTTCCTTCTTTTCATCTTCATCCTCGCCGTCGGCCTTGTGCGTTTTGCGCTCGCGCATTCGTGCCGCTTCACGCTCCTGGTCGAGACGATCGAGACCCTTGCCGCCAAACCCAGACGTGTCCTTGGCTTTGCCAGACTTGACCTTTTCACGGTGCGCCTTGCGCATCTCGTTGAGGCGCTCCGGAACGGGCTGCTCGCTTTGCTCCAAAGCCTTGGCGATGCCTGGCGCGCAGCTTTCCTGCTCTGGCGTGATAAACGTCACCGCAACACCAGTGTTTCCGGCACGGCCTGTACGGCCTGCACGGTGGACATAGTCTTCCAAATGATTGGGTGCGTCGTAGTTGATGACGAGTTTTAGTTGCTTAACGTCCAAGCCTCGAGCAGCAACCGATGTCGCAACAAGAATGGGAACGACGCCCTTTTTGAAGTCGGAAATGGTAGAGTCACGGTCCACTTGATCCTTGCCACCGTGGATGGACATGCAAGGATAGCCCTTGACCATGAGCTCTTTGAGCAAGTCGTCCGCCTTTTCTTGACGTTCGACGAAAATGAGCGAGCGCGCGTCTTCGTCGCCATCGTAGAGTTCGCCGAGCAGTTCAAGCACACGATGGAATTTTGTATTCTCATCGCGAACTTCCACAATCTGCTCAATTTCCTTGGCCACGACACTGCGCCCGCCGACAGTAATCTCCACGGGGCTCTTGAGTACCTTCTTGGTGAGCGAGTCAATGATGCGCGGCATGGTGGCGGAAAAGAGAATCGTCTGCTTATCCGGGCGCATATTGGCAAAGATTTTCATAACCTGCGGCTCGAAACCCATGTCAAACATACGATCAGCTTCGTCCAGCACAACGTACGTCACTCGTCGCAAGTTGGTGACGCGGCCCTGGTTCGCCGCCAGTAAATCAATCATACGACCAGGGGTGCAGACGATAATCTCGGCGCCGCGCTTCAACTCTGCAATCTGGTCGCGGATTGGGGCACCGCCATAGGCGCAGACAGCACGCATGCCCATCATCTTGAGGAACGGCTTGCAATCACGGTGAATCTGCGTAGCCAGCTCGCGCGTGGGTGTCATGATCAGTCCGACGGGACCCTCCGACTCTTTCAACGGAGGCTGATCTTTGATATGACGGAACATGGGCAGCAAAAAGGCCATGGTTTTTCCGGAACCAGTTTTGGCGACGCCAATGACGTCGCGCCCAGACATGAGAGCAGGGATCGCTTGCATCTGAATTGAGGTCGGCTTCTCGAAACCCATGTTATCAATCACGTCCAGCGTCTGTCGAGTGAGACCACATTGCGCCCATTTCTGCACAGGCTTTGGGACATCCTTGCCATTGACCTTGATGCCGTCAAGCTCTGCTCGAAGTTCCGCCACTTCCGTTTCATTGAGCTCGCTGAGCTCGACAGGTTCCACCCAGAAATTCTTTCGAATGGGCTGAATGTCGATTTTGCTATAGTCAACTGTAGGTATATCCTTCTTCTTGCGCTTGTTGGTCATGGCCAGCACGGCACTAGCGTCGGCGTCGTTTTGGTCCACCTCATAGCCATAATCATCGTCACTAAAGTAAGCTTCGGGTTCTGGCAGCTTCTTGATTGTGGATGCCTTTTTGGCAGCTGGGCGTTTGGATTCTTTATGCTGTAGGTCGTCCATGAAAGCATCCAGAGGATCGACATCGTCCTCCTCCTCATCCACTTCCATCTGGTTTTCCTCGGCAATGCTGGCAGTGCCATTGGTAGTTGGAGCAGCGTCTGCCATGGCTTGGTCGCCGTCTGCTTCCTTTGATGCTTCTTCCTCAGCTTGCAAGCGTCTCTCGTGCGCAGCGCGAGCGGCGGCGGCAGCCTCTTCTTCATTTTCAGCGAATTCGTCACCATTGTCGTCATCATCATCGTCTTGGTCGACATATGGTGTGTCGTCTGCCTCCACGGGCAGGCTGGGTAGCTTTGTTAGCTTGCGTTTCGTGGTCTCCTCCTCGTCTAGGTCAAGTTTGCGCTTGCTGGGAAGCTTGTCATCACCCTGAGACTTGCCAAATCCGAAAGCGCTCGTCTTGGCGCGATTGGCCGGTAACGCAGATGCGGAGGATTGCTTGACTGGCGGCACAGACAGTTTTCCCTGCTCAGGGTTGATGGAACCCAGGATTGATTTTGTCGCGTCATGTGTTCTTGCAGCTGACTTTTTCGCGATGCTCTTAGGATCGAACTTGCCAGCGTATGGTCGCACAGGAGATGCATTTCCGGAGTCCGGGCCGGATGTGGGCGAGGCGCCCGATGAAACAGCCGGCGAGGCAGCATCAGAGGGCACGCCGCTGGACTTCTTGTCCATTTCTGCCAGCAAGCTGCGAGTTTGAAGGGGGTTAACCTCTTTTGGCTTTTGTGCTTCCAGTTCCTTCTTCTTTTTCCACGCCTCAAGTTTAGCGAGACGTTCGGCTTTCTTTTTTTCGGCATCGGCCTGGGCGGCTGTAGCGCCGGACTGTTTGGGGGGTTCATCCAGTTTTCGACCGCTGTCTGTGCGTGGAGTGTTTCTGCCCCTGCTTTCACTTCGAGAGTCATCTCCGCGGGAGTCTCTGCCACGCGAGCCACTTCGCCTTCTGTCGTCGTCCCGGCTTCTGTTGCGTCGGCCATCGGATGGCCGGGCTCTGTCATCGTAGCGGTCTCGCGAGCGGCGCCTATCACGGCCACCGCGGTAGCGATCGTGATCCTTATCCAGGGAGCGGGAGCGATCTCGTCGGCGATAGTAATCACGGTCCCGGCCGCCGTCTCGGTCGCGATATCGTTTCTGGGAAGGTGATTTTGCATTAGAACGCCTGCTGCGCGGATGAGTGGGCAGATTCCTCTGGCGTACCTCGGGTGTACGCGATCGAGAGCGCCTACGATAGCCTCTGTCGTCGCCACGATCGCGCGGTCGTCGGTCGTCACGGTGTCGACGAGCACCGTGGCTGTCCGCCAGGCTTGGTGAGCGCGAGTCTCTTGGCCGAGCCATCTTGTTGGTGAGCGGTTGCTCTCGAAATGGCTCAGCGAGACACTAGAAAGAAACCTGTGTTGGTGAAATGATCTATGTCTGAGGACTGCGAAACGCTTGTGTCGCGATGCGTACTCCTAGGAATCTGCCGGCGCTCTGTGGAAGAGCCGCCCCGTATGTTCTGAGTCCTTCAAAGTCCTGCTAGATGTCTCAAAATTGAAAGCAAGTGATAGCAAAAGAGCCTGCTAGTGCGCGCCTAGCTCTGAATTGCACAGATGATGCGAGCGCTGGAGAAGAGATGTCGAAACCAAGTCGGTGGTGGGTGGGAAATTTCGCCCGGAACCAGGCAGAACGGCTGAGTGTAGCCCCACTAAATGGCAGTGCAACTTGGACAAGATTATTGAAATAATATTGAAACAATCTACAAGGGAATAGGTAAGACAGGATTGGCAATTGTTTGTAAATTAGCATTGATCACTTTGAATTTCGACTGCGATTCAACGAGACCAGATGCTGCATCCCTACGGGCTAAGACTTATTACGACATGCCACTTACTATGTCTCGATGAGCACGGTACAGTTAATTAGCCATTCGCACTTTTAGACCACTACATGGAAACGTCCTTGAATCCGACTATCTATCATGGTGTCGAAAATTGCTACGGTAAACATTCCCGGTAGTCAGCTCCGGTCTCGACGACATCTTCCTTTTACCAACCGAAGACAGTTACAGAAGGGAGCGATAACTAGTCGGGTTTTCCCACTTATAATTAGTATATCAAGTGAATTTCGTTCCTTTGTTGGCTCGATGCCGCTCGATGATTGTTGGCATCAGAAGGAGAAGGCCAGCCGGGCCTTTGCGCGGTTGCAAGTTTCGCTACTTTGCTTGTGGAAGAAGTAAGGCATATCCTGATGATAATGTCAAAGAGATTTGTTCAAAGCGAATTTTGAACAGTGCGCCAGGCAAAGCGGAAACATGAGGCGTCGCCAGCTTGTCGGAATCGTCGAGGATCTTCCGAGCCCTGCTATGAGCATACAAACCTCAGGGCACTGCAATGTAATCCAATTCACAGGGTTTCCGAGTGTTTCTCGCAAATTCAAATAGCATTTAAAACTCGGGCGGGGACTTGTAGATGGCCATGGTAGCAGTGCAAAGGGCTGTCAAGGAGATCGACAGAGCCAAGACTTTTTTTTGTTTGTGCCTCTAGCAGCGCACGTCACATAATCGGGTCGTATCGGATCGACGGAGGGAGTAACGGCATGGCGTCGTCCTTCAATATTAATGGCTACCTAGGGACACGAAAAAAAAGAACGGAGAGGTACAAGACGCAACAAGTCATCAAAAACCCAAAAAAAATCAAGTGCCTCCAGTGAGGATCGAACTCACGATATCCGGATGTCTCGATCTATGAACGAGTCATATCTATCGATATGAGACCGGCGCCCTAACCAACTAGACCATGGGGGCTAATGCTTGTATGACCAGGACCTTCTTATTTACTTATACAAAGCCCTCACAAATGACAAACTTCTTTGCAGTGTAGGTTATCAATCGGAATAAAAATGAATAACTTCTAATGATACCATTTGGATCGCAGCATCTGCGGGGGAAACAATATCTCTGCACGCGTCAATTTGGACTTTATTCAGGCGCTAATCACCTACTGCTTATCAGCGTTTTCTTGTGCGACACATATGCGCTTCCATCTTGAAACCATAATCATTACTGCATGTTCATGTACGACTGACCGCCAGGAGGCAAATATCCAACACTTATGGCACGATGAAGTAAGGCTGGCAAAGATTAATATTTCTTCTATAAATCATATGCTTTATTAAGTCTCATTTTATCCGAAGCACAGCTTCTTTTGCCTAGGATCTTGATTGCTAGCCTTGCTGTTGGCCGGCCTCTTCTTTTCTGGTGCTTGTGGTCGCTTGGTTGGGGTGCTTCCATTGGTCCCGCCAGGCCCGCCATCCGCATGCACCGCATCACGAATGGTTTGCCGCGAAAGGCACAGATCTATATGCTCATTGAACTGGCGCTCATTCGCTGCCTGCGGACGCATGCATATGGGACAATCCCACCATTCCTCCTCCGGCATCTCCTGCTTCTTCGGATTAGGCACAACTTCCTTTCCATGCCTCCGCTGCTGCTCTTGGTCGCTATCGTCATACTTGCGTCCTTGACTGATGACGTCCTGCTTCTCGACAGTATTTCCGAACCCGACCTCGGCTCCCGCCAGGGTATCGATTGTCTTGTGCTTGACTCGCGCCGAGTCTGCAAGCGTAGCTTCGTCTGGTCGCCTCGGCTTGAATCCCAGAAATGCCATCGTGTCGGGCTTCTTGGTGCTCACAAGATGGGTGCATCGCAAACCCATCAGTCGGAGCTTCATGCCCGGCATCTCTTGTTCCAGTTTTGCAAGCATTGGAAGCGCATAATTATACAGGTCGTCTGTGAGATGAACCGCTCGCGGGGGCACCACCTGGCGAGTGTATACTTCAAAGGTGTGTAGCTTAATTTTGAGGCACAGGGTCCGACCTTTACACTCGGCCCGCTTCAAGTCCCCCTCCAGTTCCTCCGCCGTTGTTCGAAGCTTCTCGCGAAGTGCCGTCGGATGCGACATTTCGCGAAATGTGCTTTCGGTGCCGACGCTTTTACGTTCATATTCTTCCGCAGGCTGGATTCTCGTACGACCAAGTCCAAGATAGCATCCTATGAGAAACTCGAACGTCTTGTCGCCGAATAATCGGTGAAGATACTGTCGATGTTCAAATATGTCGCCACATTTCTTGATGCCAATCTCAAGAAGCTCGCGCTCTAAAACGCGGCCGATGCCCGGGATTTTGCGCGTTGGCAGATCGCGCATAAATGCCACAATTTCGTTCCTCTCATGAGACAAAATGTATTGACCATTTGGCTTATTCAAATTGGAGCAAATCTTTGCCAGTCGCGAATTGGCGGCAATGCCTGCGGAAACGGTAATGTTCGTCTTTTCATGTACCTCTTTGCGCAACTGTTCCACGACTTGCGCTGGACCCATCCCGTGAGCGACGCAGTATTCGGTAATATTCAGGTATGCCTCATCGATGCTTGCGCTTTCGAATCGCGCATCATAGTCAGCCAGCACCTCGCGCACTTCCTTGCCTTTGGCGGTATACTTGGTAAAGTTGGGCTTGATCAGGACGAGTTGCGGGCAGAGCTTTTTGGCGACAAATCCTGCCATGCCTGAACGACAGCCAAATCGGCGGGCAAGGTAGTTGCACGTCGTAAGCACGCCACCTCCCACGGCAAACGGCAAATCTTTGAGCTCGGGCCGGTCAAGCTGCTCAACAGCAGCGTAAAAGGCATCGCAATCAATGTGAACGATGTGCTGCGTCAAATCGCGGGACGCCTCGAGTTCGGTAATGAGGCGGTCGGCGGCCAGGCGCTCGTGGGTCAGATCGAGCTTGTCCAGTTCTTTTTTGCGACGCAAAATGCGGTCAATTTTTTGTGTTAGAATCTTGTCGCGCTCTTCTTCCCGGTTGAAGAATTTAGACCCTTTGGAAGCATTGTATATGATTTCTGATACCTTGGTGAAGCTGTGAGCAGGCGAAGTTGTTCAGTGTGCGGGGCCCCGACATACCTTGTTCTGGTCAACAGAATCTTGCCCGGCTTTGGTCAAGGATGGGCCGAGAAGATGATATTTCAGCGTCTTGAATTCGTCGTCATCTTGCGCGATACCAAGAACGTCCGCTACTTTGGCGTCATCGACTTTGCCCGCATCGTTCAAAATGTCATCAGCCACAACGTCTCTCGGGAGCTCCTCTGGCGATGTCATTTCTAGTGGAATATAGGGTGCCTGGCGCGCGCTTTAGTCTGAGATTCGCCATGCATTTTTCCATACCGCCTATTCGCGGGGTTTGAGCTGGTGACACGTTAAGCAAAGGCTGGCGTCTGGTAAGGGGTTCACGTTGGACACGCGTTGTCACGTGAATATTTAAAGACTAGGCTTAGCTTAGCGGTGGTTCCGTTGCGAACACAGCTACGATGCGCTAAAAATCAGGCTTAATAACTGGGGGTTAGCACCTGGCGGGCGGCGGCCAGAGGATTTGAGACTATTGAATTGCGATGACTTGTCAGGGCTGTTAAGCAAACAAGCTACTCTATATTGTGCCAAGATTCTATACATGTTCATATAGCTTGATGTGGCTTAAAATGAAGCCAAATTTAGATTTTCTTCAAGGCTGAGAAAACCCCCCCCAATCGGCAGTGGTGGGACCCCTCGAGGGCCCCGCCAGGGTGACTTGGCTTCATTCCATCACATCTCTCTCATTGGACACGACGACCCCTCCAAGATGCATTTAAGCGCCCAGGTCGACGCCAATGTGGGCAGGCTGTTGCGACATTGTGGTACATATATAAGTTGATTGCCGGCCTAGAAATGGAGCAAGACGTTTGTTTTCTGGTGACACGAACAGCCCTGGCTCCTTGCGGAAACCGCGTGACGTCTGCCTCCTGCGACTCCGTCTTTGACCAGCTATCGCTGCGCTGCGCTTCTGTTGTCTAATCTCACCTATTTAGCCTGCGCATTTTGAACCGAGCCAGAATTCGCACCGTGGCACCCTAAGTTGTCGCAAAAATGGCTGCCAGAGAGGGGGAAGAGATTGTGGCTACTCTGTATGTCGCATGTCATGGTCCTTTGCTTTCCGGTCGCTAACATTTCTAGATTTGGCGATATTCACTATTTTTACGGCGGCGAGGAGCAGAAACCGCGTCATCATCGCTTCGACAAGGGCTCGTATGTCTACTTATTTGAGAATGCGCACGCGCGCCGTTGCCGTATCGAGATCGCGAATAATGCTGGCACCGAGGACCAAGACGCCTTTGATGGTTGTAAGTCGCTGCATCCGGTGACCTTTGATCGAAATCGACTTGCTAATGTGAAGCTGGAATCTCAGTTTTGGACCAGAGTCATGTCCGATATTCCTACAAGCAGCATTGCATGGTCTCGTTGACTGTCCCTCAGCACGTCTCTCCAGAAGAATGGCATCTCCCCACCTTCGACCCTCGCAACGAGAATAAATATCACTACAAGCTTCACTCCCTCGACATATACTTTTGGACCGACAGAGATGCTCTGCAATTTGTCAATGGCGTCCGGAGGGTCCTGCCGCCTGCACAAGTCGAGGTCTTCGACGAGCCCGTCGCCATTCAGCCTGGCGCTGTAAGCGCTGTCGTCCAGAACCTTGAGAATGTCGCCATTTCCGATCCGCAGTACGCTGAGCGCCAGGATTCGGCGACGTCGATGCAGCAAAATGGAGCTGTGATTCCGTCCAGCGCAAGTACGGGGCTGTCGATGGACAACTTGCCGCCGCCGCCCCCGATGCCACAGCACATGCAGCAGCAGCAGCAGCAGCAGTCGCCAAAAGCACCGGCCAGCTTTGCTCCCATGGCATACAACCCAGCTGCGCCGGTGGCTCCAGAGACTGTGGCTCATCGCGAAAAGACGCCCCCACCCGATGAAGATCCGTTGAACCCTCTCGCCGTCGCTGTTGCCTACGATTACCAAGGACAACCTTTCACGCCAGCCTATACTCATTCCCAATTTCCTCCTGGAGTCACCAGCCCCGGGCTTCCTCCCAGCGGTATGGCCAGCCCGCGCATGGCACCGCCGTCTTTCGGCGGCCCTCCCCAGCAGCCTGGCCTTCACCGCGCGCAGACGATGCCCGTGCAGGCCGGCCTTGCATCGCCCAGCCTCAACAGCACATTCGCCGCCAACATTCCCGGCCCGCCGAGCTTCGCACCTCCACCGACAGCGGCGCAGTCACCGCCGCAAGTACAGCCGCCGGCGCAGGCCCAGTCGACACCGCCCACGACCAATGCGGCAGGCCTCCCGCCGCCTCTCGGAGGCTACTCCAACTATAGCTATAACAATCCGACACCGGCGCAAAATGGGGGACTGGACTATTCGCTCCACCAGCAGGTATATCGGCCGACCGAGGTGGAGATGACTGCCAAGATGCAGCCGTACCAGCCGAAGAAGGAGACAAAGAGTAAATTGGAGCAGAAGGCGGGGAAGCTGGAGAATGGCGTGACTGGGATGCTGAAGAGGTTTGAGAAGAAGTTTGGATAACATAATGAGCGACTTTGATGATGAGTTTGTTTTCATTTGTTCCCGGCCAGATGCCTACAGATGCCTACAGATGCGTACAGATGCCATGGGTGATTGGTGTCGTCGGCGCGGAAAATGCGGAAATTTGAACGAGATTTAGTTTGAATGACGACAGAATTGAATAGCTAACCAAGCAAATCTGTTCCGATCTCGCAGTCCTTTGTTGTTGCAGATGCTCGTGTGTCTAGTCAAATGATTTGCCCAATTCTTATCCGCCTCAGAGTGCAGGCTGGCACCACATGAGCATAGATGGGAGTTTAGGAAGGAGAGTCTTTTGGGCGACAAGGCAGAGGCCGTCATGTGTGGTCTGGGTGTTTTTGGCTACACGGCAGCGATTGAGTTTGCGGTCAGGCACGTCAAGTTGAAGCAGAAAAAGGTACATTTGTAACTCAGTCTGATACAAGAGTTGTGAAATGATGACAAACTCGCTGGCAAGTACAAAAGCTTGGATAAAACTTGCTATTAAAGCACATAATGTTCAACAGCAGCACATTCTCATAGATGGCTATTCACACAACCAGATACACTTGTCATAATCTCGTTGATGGCATCCTACAGCACAGCACGCTCCCTTTTCTGCCCAAACTCGGGTCAAAGGCCGTGCTGGCTCAAGAGACAAGTCGCGCACCAGCCTCGCCCATGACTGCGACGCCCGAGCCGCGAAAAGCTGCGGTGAAAGACCTCGAAGCTCAGCCAGCCGCGATAGCCCAGCCCGTGCACCACAGTCCGCAGGATCCTCTTGACGGGCAGGTACCCGCCCAGGCGGTCTTCGCCGTAGAATAGGCGACAGCTGCGCGACCAGCTCATCCTCGGCGGCTGCTCCGCGTCGTAGAGCGGGTGCGCCTCGTCCAGCGGCTTCGCCAGCCGCTCGGCGTTGGCCACCTGCACGAGAAAGACCTTGGCCGTGTCGACCTGCGCCGTGAGACGCCGCATCGAGCCTTGAAGAATGGAGTCGGCATCGGGCCGGCACCCGCCCGGGGCGGCGGGATCGGCAAAGACGTGCCCGGCCATGTTGAATGTGTCGAGGCAGAGGCCAAAGTTGGGGCCTGTGGACGGCAGAGACAATCTTCCAACTGTCTTGCCAGGCATCCACACGCGTGCCCCAGCACAGCGCCTCAAACGCAAAGCGGAGCGTTGGTGATTTTCTCAGGCCAATGTCTGCGGCATTTTGAAGGTCACAAACGAGGACCGACATGTCGTCTGCGAGCTGAGCGGCAGGCAGGAACGAGCTCGGCAGCAGGATCAGGTTGGTGCCGAGCGTCGAGGCCAAGTCAGCCCACAATTCGACAGTCTCGAGGTCCCTTTCGGCCTTGCTGCGGTCTAAAAGGCCGCCGAAATGCATAAACGGCTGAAGGCATACAATCTCTTGCTTGCGAGTGTCGCACCAGCGTCGTGTTTGGCGAGCGGCCGCCAGCAGGTTTGGTGGTGAGCACCCTCCTGGCATGACTGCGGCGACATGTTGGAGATGTTCGTAAAACAGCTCAATACCCTTGTTGGCTGGAATTGCTTAGAGACGAAAAATAAAAGAAGCAGAAAAAAAAAAGGGTCAAGGGTTGGATGAATCAAGTTTGAGTGTAAGTATAGGCGGCTTGGTATTGATCAAGTATGGGTTATCGGTGCGTACTAAATTATCAGTCAGATAATAGTATATTGTTTATCACGCCAGATCGCGGCTGAATGCTCTCAGTGGGGAGTCAAGACTTGTACAAGACACGGCGTCCCGTCCGCATTTGGACCCGAATCTGTAGAGTTGGGTATGAAACATGATATGCAGAAATGCTTCATCAGATATCCCCACGATACGGGTAAACCGTTATTAAATAGCAGCCGGATAGCAACCCCGCGCATGTCCACCGGGTGAGCGTTTATCCATAAGGCACCCCCACCTGCACTGGATGATTATGCATCGTCTCATAAGCCAAGAAATTTCGGTTGTTTTCAACATTTTCTCGTGAGCTTCCTCAACGACGTGGGGGTTAAGCGCAGGCCCTTTCCATTGTGCTGGTGCTGGTGCTGTGCTGTTCTCAGATTGCCTCTTCTCATGGCCCCCCAGCATCTCTACATCAGATCAGGCCATCCGAGTTGAGGACACTTGGATTGAGGCTCGGCATACAGACCTTTTTAATTTTTACAAGGGATAATACTATCCACACAATGACGGCCGCACAAGAAAGAAAAGTCGATGCTTCGGATACACCGCCGGATCGACATGGCTACCTCTTTGGTACACATATTCAACACTCATGGTCGCCATTTCTTCACCAAATAATCTACGACGACCTTGGCCTGAACTGGGCGCAGCTACGGCTTGACTCGGCCGACCTGAGTCAATTTCTCCAACTCGCGCAGCATCCCAAGTTCTACGGTACGTACTTTGTCTCTCGCCATTGACCCCCCCCCCCAAACCCCCCTTGACCTCTTGAGATGGCGATAGCTAAAACATTTCAACACCAAGGCGCGTCTGTAACCATGCCCAACAAAGTTGCGATATTACCACACTTGGATGAAATGACGGACGAGTGCCGCGACGTCGGCGCCTGCAACACCGTCTTCCTACGCCAGGGCCGCAACGGCCAGCGCCTCCTCTGCGGCACAAACACCGACGTCGTCGGCATCCGCGACTCCTTCTACCACGGCGTGGCCTCGCCCGCGACCGTCTTCCACCACCGTCCCGCGCTCGTCATTGGCGGCGGCGGCGCCGCCCGCAGCGCCGTCTACGCCCTGCGCACGTGGATGCAGGTCACGACCATCTACCTCGTCAACCGCGACGCCGCCGAGGTGCGGGCCATGATGCGCGACTGCGCCGCGCGCGGCTACGGCGCCGGCCTGCAGCACGTGGCCACCGTCCACGAGGCGCAGACGCTGCAGGACGCGCCCGGCGCCATTGTCGCGTGCGTCCCGGACCTGGAGCCGCGCACCCGGGAGGAGCGTGCGGCGCGGGCCGTTACCGACGAGCTGCTGGCGCGCGCGCCGCGAGGAAGCAAGGGCGCCGTGCTGGACATGTGCTACAACCCGACGCCGTTTACGAGGCTGGTCGCGGTCGCCGGGGCGCACGGCTGGCAGGTGATTCTGGGCACCGAGGCCATGATCTGGCAGGGCTTGGAGCAGGACAAGTACTGGACGGGCAAAGGCGTTGCTGAGCTGCCCGTCGCCAAAGTGCGCGAGGCAATTGCCGCACGGGTAGCAGAGCGTCTAGCTTCAAGGTTATCGGGAACATGACAAAAGGGCCTTTTGTTGCAAGCACACTGGACATGGACCATGGAGTTTCCTAACAAGTCGAAGCGGAATAGTCGAAGTGGAATGCTTACGCTTCTGAGAACCTCCTGTAGTAGCTGTTGATATGAAGCTCCCATGGCGGTTCTACATGACGAGCCACCAGGGCGAACCGAACAACACGGTCGTTGTTTTGCAGCCTTGAGAGAAGAGTACTCATTTAGAATAGTTTTCAAATGGCTCTGTAATGTAGGAACTTATTCGGACGCTTCTCTTATCAAGCATCGTCCCATGCATCCCATGCATCGCAATAGTACCAACCCATAAACAGCGGAGCTACTCAAGCTCCTCGCCGTGAGCCTTTTCGGGCCCGACAACATCAGCTGTAATCTCAGGCTCCGCGCCGTGGTGCTGAAGGTCAGCCATGACCCTGCCATGCGCGCGCCAAACGGGCTTTTCGCCAAACAGCCGGTCCATGGCCTCGAGCGGGATCGACTTGGTCTCGGGCACGCAGAAAAAGACAAACAGGCAGGAAACCATCATGAGCGAAGCAAAAAAAAAGTACACGCCGTAGCCCAGAGCATCAAACATTTGCTCGGTGAAGCGCGCAATCATAAAGTTCCACAGCCAGTTGTTGGCCGAGGCGTTGGCCTGGCCCAAGGAGCGCGTGTTTTGGTCAAACATTTCAGACGAGAGCACCCAGGGCGTGCCGTTCCATGACGGCGTGTAAAAGGCGGTCCAGAGGTAGAAGGAGAAGATGGCGGCGATGCCTCCCGGGGACAGGCTGCCGCCGTTGGATGCTGAAGCGGCTGTGGTGCCCGAGATTTTGATGTAGCCGCCGATGAACCACATGCATAAAGAGCCGCCAATGCTGCCTACCATGAGGAGGGTGCGGCGCCCGAGGTGGTCGATGAGGAACAGGAGCCAGATGACGGTGAGCACAGTCTTGACTACGCCAAAGATGCCGGTCGTGAGGAAGCCCGTGTTGGCTCCCGTGATGCCCAGCGTCTTGAAGACGGTAGGGCTGTAATAGTTGATTGCGTTGATGCCGCAGGCTAGTTGACCATTAGCGCGGGGTTCATAGTGACGAGTCGAGCAATTCTTACCGTTTTGGAACATGAACAGAATCGTGCTAACGGCAAACCTCGACTGAATTCTCCTCTCCTTCAACGCCCTGAACGGCCGCCAGAAGCCCTGACCAACCTCGGTATTGAAGCGCTCAAGCTCCTGGTCCATAAAGGCAATTTCTTCCCGAATATACCTGTCAGTTGGCTCCAGATTCCTCATCCAGCACAGGCCCGAAATCGCCTCGGCGCGACGGCCCTTGGAAAACAGCCACCGCGGCGACTCTGGGATGAAGATGGTCCCGGTGAGAAGCAGGCCGGCAGGAATCAGCTGGACGGCAAAGGGAATCAGCCACTGCGAGTGGCTCGGCGCCAGCGTGCTGTCAACGCCGTAGTTGATCCAGAAGCCGACCAGGCCGCCAACCTGCCATCCCAGCTCGTACATGCCGACCAGCCGGCCGCGGACCGCCGGCGGCGCCAGCTCCGAGATGTAAATGGGCGTCATGTTGGAGCACCCGCCGACGCCGACGCCAGCCAGCACGCGGCCCGCGAGGATGAGGCCCAGGCCGCGCGCGGCGCCGGCGCCGAGCATCAGGCCCGCGCCGAGCAAGAAGACGAGCGTGAAGAGGAACAGCGTCCTGCGACGGCCGAGCGAGTAGCCGGCATAGTAGGCGAGCAGGCTGCCGAAGAAGGCGCCGGCCTGGTAGACGGACACAATGTCCTGCTTGAGCAGCGCCAGCCGCGGCGGCTGGTACTCGGCGAAGCGGAACTCGGCCGCAAAGGACGGCAGCGCGAGCGTGGTGCCGATAAAGGCCGAGTCGTAGCCAATCGTGCACGACGCAAACGAGGCCGTCGCGGCGCAGACGTAGACGCGCCAGTTGTACACGGCCTTTGGCGTCGGCCGGTCTTCCTTGAGCGCGAGAATCGTCATGGGTGCAAGGGGGAAGGGGGAAGGGGGGTAGAGCAGATGGTCGGCGGCCGGTGACTTTGGACGCAAATGATGGAGACGTCCTTGACCTTGTACGCAAATATACTCTTAATTGAAATCATGGCTTGCTCGACGACATGAACATGGCGCTGCGCCCTATTTCCCGACGGCTAAGATGAATCCTTGAAAGCTCGTTCCGGAGATTGCAAGCCCTTTGCGTATGCTTATGAAGGGCTGAGGCCTAGCAAAATCCCTTTTAGGTTAGCTTTGCGATTTAGCGCCGATTATGTTGGCTCCGCTCTGTCGCAGCCCGGAGCCGGCATTAAATAGGACGAGGAGAATTACTTTTGAAAAAAATATAAATTAATCCGTCTCCTCTGGTCTCCCTCTCGGAGCTCACCATAGAAATACCCCTTTAAAATTTCCCTTTTTTCTTTTTTTCACAATTTATTCTACCTTCTCACAAACTCCCTCCGCCCGCCCCCCGCCCCCCCCTCCCCCCCCACTCATGACCCTCCGCGTCCTCATCATCGGCGCCGGCACCGGCGGTCTCGCCCTCGCCCACGCCCTCCAAAAGTCCCGCGCCGACGTCTCCTTGGCCGTCTTCGAGCGCGACCGCACGCGCCGCGACGGGCTCCAGGGCTACCGCGTCGGCATCTCCCCCGAGGGCGCGCGCAGCCTCGCCGCCTGCGTGCCCGCGGACCTCTTCACCATCTTCCAGCGCACCGCCGCCGCGACACCCGACTATTTTAACATGGTCACCGAGCAGCTGCAGGAGCTCATCAGCCTCGACGGCTTCAGCCGCGCCTCGCCCGACGGCGTCGCCGCCGAGTACTCGGTCAGCCGCATGACCCTCCGCCAGCTGCTCCTCACCGGCCTCGAGGAGCACGTCCGCTTTGATCGACACTTTTCGCACTACACGCACAACGAGGACGGCACGGTCACGGCGCACTTCCACGACGGCAGCGCCGAGACCGGCGACGTGCTGGTCGGCGCCGAGGGCACCGGCTCGCCCACGCGCAAGCAGTACCTCCCGCACGCCGTGGTCCGCGACTCGGGCCTCTACGGCCTCGGCACCAAGGCGCCGCTCAACGACGAGACGCGCGCGCTGCTGACGCCGCAGATGCTGCGCGGCGTCACCATGGTGCAGGGCCCGCGTGGCGACAGCACCATCCTCCACGTCATGGAGTTCCCCTGGGACGACGACCACAAGCCCACCGCCGGCAGCATCGGCGGCTCCGACGCCGCGCTGCTCGCCGCCTGGCCCGGCGCGCACTTTGACAACACGCGCGACTACATCCTGCTGGGCTTCGGCGCCCACGGCGACCGCGTGCCGCCCGACGTCCTGCGCATGGACGGCGACGCCATCCACGTGTTCCTGCGCGAGCGCACCGCGTCCTGGCACCCGCGCCTGCGCCGGCTGTTCGAGCTGTCCGACCCGCGCACCAGCTTCGCGCTCAACATCCGCACCACCGAGCGCCTCGCCCCGTGGACGAGCACCAACGTCACGCTGCTGGGCGACGCCATCCACACCATGACGCCGGGCCTCGGCGTCGGCGCCAACACGGCGCTGCTGGACGCCCGCCTCCTCGGCGACGCGCTGGTCCGCGCGGCCGGCGGGCAGGGGAGCGTCGTGGACGCGGTCGCCGCCTACGAGACGGAGATGCACTCGTACGCGTGGGACCGCGTCGAGAAGTCGCTCGAGAGGTTCAACAAGGACGACGCCATCTACAAGCCGGGGCTCACGGGATGGCTCGCCATGACGGCGATGCGTAGCGGCCTGAGACTGGTCAATGCCATTCCGCCGCTCAAGAGGAAGATGGCGGCGCAGATGGATCGGCAACGTGGGCAGATGGAAGAGCGGTCTTGACGAAAAAAATAATCACTCATGTACTATCTGATCCCCATTCGGCATCTCAATCACGACGGTTCTGTTCCAACAGGTGCGACGTTCTTTAACAATATGAATCGTGCTGGAGAGGTACGGGCTTTTTATGGCGAAAATACAGACTGGGTCGGAATCAAGGCCTGCATCCAGAGCGGCCTCTCCCCGGCCAACGCCGTGCGTCCTACCACGTGTGGTGTGATTATCGGCGCCGGCGGCATGGCACGGGCAGCAGTGTATGCAATGCTACAGATTGGCGTCGCTACATTGTCATCTGTAACCGTACCCCGGCTAACGCAGAGAAAGTGGTGGCGCACTTCCAGAACCTGTTGAAAAGAGACACCGATCTGCTCATCAACGGCACCGAGGTCAGATTTCACATTTTGAAGACGCGTGACGATCCGTGGCCCGCAGACTATCGAGCTCCAACGATTCTCATCTCGTGCATGCCGACACATCAAATTGGGGACGAACCCGCGCCAAACTTTACCGCGCCGGAAACGTGGCTGACCAGCCCTACCGGCGGCGTGATATTCGAGCTCGGCTACAAGACGCTGGACACGCCTCTGCTGCAGCAAGCGAGGGCGGCGGCGTCCAAGGGGTGGGTAGCGATGGACGGCATTGATTTGCCGCCGGAACAAGGCTGTGCCCAGTTTGAACTATTCACGGGGAGACGCGCGCCGAGAGGGCTCATGAGGCGTGCTCTGTTTCAGCACTACAAGGATGAGAATGGAAGCTCGTTTATACCAGGTCTTCGGCGGAGGCTGCAAATGATGGTGTGTGAGTTGTGATAGTAAATTATAAGTGAAAACCAACAGGATGATGAGAGGTCATGAACGTGTATGTGAAGGACCCACGTCACTTCAAAAGAGGGGCCAGATTGAGTGACAGTCTGTGGTGTGGTCTTGTGTGTTTGATCAGTGAGGCCTCTTGTTCAGAGTCTTGCCAAGGCGAATCGACGCCGACGCCGGTTTCAATATCAACCCGACGAGAATGATGCGCCCAGCTTGCGACGACCAGCATGTCATTGCTACCCATGAAGGAATATAAAGACCTTGATTCAAATCAACAAAGGTGTGGATCCGCACTTTTGCTGGCGATAATTGCCGTGGCCAAAAAGGCTCCGGTGGCCGCGTACTCAGCCTCAGTGGGCACCCAGCGACCTTGGCCTCGTTGGGAGTTCTTTTTAGGTAACACCCCTGGCACATGCGGTGTGCAATGTGGCTGGTGATGGTTTGCCATTCCATCATTACATTTTCCTCTTCATCTTGACTCATAATCCGACATTATCGACGGCGAATTGGGTCTGCCGTAGACCCATCGAATGCAAGCTCCGAGGACTACGGATTAGGCCCGACCGAGAAGCTCCGAGCTGCGAAATCACAAAAAATCACAATGCACCTCCCGACCGAGCCGTCCCGCCGTGCAACGGCTTACGCGGAGGGCCTCGCCCAGGCTCGAGACCTGGTCCGGCGAGATGTACCTAGTGCTGTGGTACGTTGCGTATTCTGCCATGCACAGCAAGATTCGGCTGCAGAGGGTAGCATTGGCTGTTTTGTAATGGCGGGCTGGGCGGATCAAGCGAGCTTTGCTAATCAACAAATTGTTTAGATCGCCGTCGGCGGCTTCTTGGGACTTTTTCTCATCGTCGCCATTGTGGTTATCACAATGACACGCTACTCCAAGCGACAAGGACGGCAGAAATCGCGCACGCAAGGCTACGAGTCGACCACAAGCGCCGACACGACCGAACTCGCCTCCGCCGCAACCACGAGCACCGTAGCGCTGCCGCCGCCTGCCCAAACCGCCGGGGGCGGTAACAGCGTGGACCGGCACACGTCTGTGCGCTCCGTCATGACACTGCCCGCCTACCGCGCAGAGGCGTCCACCAACGAGCAGGTGCTCGGGCGGGCGGGCGACCGCGACGGCGTCGACGTGATTGTGGACCTGCCGACCGAGGAGCGCGAGGAGGCGCTGCGGGACGAGGAGATGGCGGCGCTGTACCAGATCCGGGCGCTGCGGCGGCAGCAGATCCTGGAGCGGGAGCAGCGGCGGACGGAGCGCGAGGCGGCGCGCGCGCGCAACGACCGGGCGGCGCTGGCAGCCATTAGGCAGCGGGCGCGCCTGGCCCGCAACGAGGTGGCGGCGAGCAACGAGGCCATTGACGAGCTGCGACAGGACGCATCGCGTGCGCAGGGCCAGCGGCTGCGCAGCGTGTCGACCGTTTCGTATGGGGACCTGGGCGTCGCGCGGCACGACGGCAGCCGCGTGCGCGCGAGCAGCAACGACAGCGAGCGCATGGGGCTGCTGGCCGATGCCGCGAGCATCGGCGAGGCTGCCGCCGCCGCGGGGGCGGTGCCCGAGTCGCTCCGCAGCAGGAACAGGAGCGTAAGCTCGTTTGTAAGCGTCGACAGCGGGCCGCCGTCGCCGGCGTACTCGCGCGAGGCGTCGAGGTACGGGCGTGGTAGCGGCGACTCGCCGCTGGCGGGCTCCAGCCCAGATCTGGTCGAGGTGCCGTTGGATCTGGGCCACGAGGATCGCCCCCCGCCGGGCTACGATGAGGCGTCGCCGTCGCTTGGGAGGGAGGCTGCTGCTGCACTACCGCCGGAATATGCCGAGGGCGACAGAAGTAGTAGCGGCCAGGTGGTGGGCGAGCTGCAGGCACCCGCGGATACGGGTCGATCGCAGCGATCGGGCAGCTTCACCGGACCGGTGCCGCAGATTGTGATTGAGCGACATTAAGCATTCAACGCAGCAGCGTGTATACGACGTGACGAGATATGGATTTTTTTTCTTATGGGCAAAGCTTTGGTTGGAATCTTGGTAGTTTTAGCGAGTTTGTTCTGTAATGTTTGAATGCGGTCATCGGCTGCTGCTGGTTTTGTTATATTTTCGAAGCATCTAGACGGGGGGGGCCGGAGTTGAGAATACAGAGATTGCAAGTCATTTGAGACGACGCTTCAACGGACGCTTGTTGTGGGTTAAGACAACTCGTGATCAATAGTCATTGCCTAGTCAATGAGCCAACAGTTTCCTGGGAGAATAGCCACCCGTACCAAACCCTGCGTGCCTGCCAACCTGCCAACCTGCCACCCGTGTGCACCAGCCGTGTGCGGGCAGCCCGCAATGGGAGATGGCTGGCAGAGCAGATAATTGGCTTATCAAGCTTTAGCTAAGCTCAAGTTGCTGCTCACAAATGCAGTCGCTGCTCACAAATGTAATCGTCAATTGGTGGAGACGCCGCTCCATGTCAGCTCCACCATGCCGCCACACGCTGCGCATCGCAGGTGGGGATGGATCGGTTGGTCAGGTTCATGTAATCTGATGGATCACGAATTGCGTTCCTGATTTCTCATCCGACGTTGCGTGGCCTTGTTGGGATCAATTGGCCGTGTCTGGGTCCCAAATCCCGAATTAGTCGACGTGCCAGGTCAATTACGCCATGGATTTTGCACGCTGCGTCCATAGGTAGGCTAGGCGACTTTGGCTAGGGTAGAGACTTTGTAGGTCACTGCCCCGCACGGCTCGAGTAGGGGTACTCGAGACAGCGTTTGAGCCTATTTCTTCTTAGAAATCATCACAAATGCAACCAGATAGGTGGAGATGACAACCTGATCAGTTCCCGAAATGGAACCGACTAAGCTGGTTGCATTCGGTTGCGCGCTACAGGGCTGCTCAGCTTCGCTCAAAGTATAAGAGCTCCGCCGCCCGCCATAGCCACAGCCAGTCTGCCTCTCTCTCCCATCCTCATACTATTCGTATAACCTTTTTATTACATACTCTATCAAAGCAGTGTCTCGAAGCACCACCGCCAAAATGGTCAAGATCGCGATTGTCTACGTACGTTGTTCTCGCGCCTCTACCCGCATGTCCCGCTACCCCTCGCTGCCCCTCACGCTGCCCCTCTTCTGTCCAACCTGTGGCTCGCAGAGCTCACTAGCGTCGTCCCCCCCCCAAGCTTCAACTTTACAATGCAAACGGCACGACGATGATGCTTTCTTTTACTGACGCTATCCTAGTACTCCATGTACGGCCACATCAAGCAGCTGGCTGATGCCGAAAAGAAGGGCATCGAAAAGGCTGGTGGCACCGTCGACGTCTACCAGATCCCCGAGACCCTGTCTGACGATGTCCTCGCCAAGATGCACGCTCCCCCCAAGGCCACCAACGTGGCCGTCCTCGAGGACCCCAAGCAGCTCCTCGAATACGACGGCTTCCTGTTCGGCATTCCCACCCGTTACGGAAACTTCCCCGCCCAGTGGAAGGTATGTTCCCTACGACCTCGCGAAACTTTTCTTCGCGCAACAGCTAACATTTGGTGATTGCAAGACTTTCTGGGACAAGACTGGCGGCATCTGGGCTTCTGGCGGCTACTGGGGCAAGAAGGCCGGCCTCTTCATCTCGACGGGCACCCTTGGCGGCGGCCAGGAGTCGACGGCAATTGCCGCCCTGTCCACGCTCACCCACCACGGCATCCATTACGTGCCGCTCGGCTACGGCAAGGCGTTTCCGCTGCTCGCCGACCTGAGCGAGGTGCACGGCGGCTCGCCCTGGGGCGCCGGCACCTTTTCCGCCGGCGACGGCTCCCGCCAGCCCACGGCCAAGGAGCTCGAGATTGCCACCCATCAGGGCGAGGCCTTTTACAACGCCGTAAAGGGCGCCTGAATACATGGTAGCGCGACAAAGGAGCAAGCGCCGGCGGCCAAGGCTGGAAAGGCCAACGCCGCGGGTGCGCCGAGGAAACAAACGAGGGAGAGCGAAGAGGAGCCCCGAACAGGCCCGTGCGGATTACCATCCAAGTGTATAGTTCTATAAACGATCATCCCATAACGCACCATTCGAGTGGGAAAGCTCTTCATGTATTCAAGACAAATATACCAGTTCATAGTCGTGCTGTGCCATCATTGAGTGGGTGTCTTAAATGTAGCTTTTGCCGTCCGCGAGAGATATCCACGCCGAGAGCCGAGAGTCCTGAACTATTTTCCGCGACACGCGGTGTTATGATTGTTGATCAAAAGCAGAGATGGAGGTCATCTGCGTGGCTGGTATGCGGCAAATCTGATCCAAAACCCCGTTCACCTACAAGTGACCTGTCGATATTCTCTCTTCTCTCCATCTGCAGATCAGACACTCTCCGAGCTAGATCAGTCGGTCGCATTACGAATGAGGAGACAAGGAGACTCCTCAAACTTTTGCCGAGAGGACATCAATTACGCAGAAACCTGCCAACATGTGGTGGCCGAGTTGAACACTGCAACCCACACATGTCGATTTCCTTCACATATTGACAGACAAGCATGGTGAAATGTCTCCAAGTTTCAGGGCGAGGACCCTTTCAGGGTTGGAATGATGCAGCCATACCTTGCGAGGCCGGGTCGTAACATGATCGTCTAAGCAAAAGCCTAATCAGATGGGTGACGCCAACGGTCGCAGAACAAAGTCAAACTTGCGAGAAAATCAATTCATGTGTCATTGATGCAACGATGAGAAGAAAAAAAGACCATGGCTATAGTTTGAGCCAGCTCCATAAACGCCTTTCAAGATGCATCAGTTCTTCTACCATTACTGCCCAAGCCATACCTGGCCGTAATTCTGTTGGGGTATTCGCGATTTGCAAATCATCATGCATCCAAGCTATTCTTCCAGCCACATCTGCTTCACTTCTTCTTAAAAGAGTTTGTCTCGGAGCCAAAGAACGGGTTTGGCTGGAATCTGTTCCCCGGACGTGACTGCAGCTCGCCGTCGTACAGCAGCCGGTCGGCGTCCTCGGCCGGCGGCGCCATCTGGACGTCGCCCCTGTAAATCTCAACCGCCGAGATGAGCGGCAAGACGAGCAGCAGCATCGACAGCAGCTGGCCAAAGCTCCAGCTCTTCTCGTCCTGGTCCGCGAGCGTCACCGAGGGCTTGCCAAACGCCGACGACAGCAAGACGACGCGGACCGTCGCGCCAATGGCCACGGCGGCCATGGCGAGCAGCCCGGCGACCTGCACCGTCTTGTACCAGCGCTGCTGGCGGCTATGCAGGTACCACGTGGCGAGCCCGAAAATGACGAGATTGCCCGCGAGGACGGCCACGGTGCCGACGTACGACAGCGCGCCGTCGGCGCCGGGCGGCGGCTTGCCTAGCGCGGTGGAGGCGGCGGCGTCGTCGCCGCCGCCACGGTCCCAGACGCAGGCGACGGGCAGCGTGGAAAAGGACATGCCCCTGGAGACGACCTGCAGGACAAAGACGCCCGAGACGGAGGATAGGGCGAGGTTGACAAACATGAGGAGCTGGCGCAGCCAGCGCAGGACCCAGTCGCGGCGGTAGTCGGCCGCGAGGGCGAGGAGCGTGGCGTTGTGGGTGGCCATGGAGAGCAGGGACAGCATCCAGACGAGGAAGAAGTGGTAGGGCACGAGGGAGCCCATCTTGGCGAGGGCGACGGACTGGATGCCGATGCCCTGGACGATTTGCGAGTCGCTGAAGCCGTTGAGGAGCTTGCGCCGGACGGCCGAGGGGCGGCCGCGGATCTCGGTGAGGATGACGCTGGCGGAGAGCAAGAGGGCGAGGCCGGCGGTGATGATGAAGGAGAGGAGGATCTGGAGTGTTTTGTGACAAAATTTGGTTAGACTTGATTCACGTCTTGCTCTTTATTCGTTGAGAGATGTGATGGGAAAAAAAAAAAAAAAAAAAAAACATACACCGGCGCCGGCAACGCCAGGTTCGCTGGGCGCCTGAGGAGGCGCGTTTGTGCAGTTTGTCATTGGTATCGAGGAGAGTAAATAGACGGCGCGGCGTAGGAAAGAAAAGGAGAGAAAAATGACGCTGGACAGACGCTGGTCGCAGAACACGGAAATCGTGCCCAACACTTGATTGTTGCACACGCTGCCACAGAGATAACTTATTCCTTCGAAAGTCGTGCAGCGACCTTCAAACAATGACGTCGGTTTGCATCAGGGGTTCTAAAGGGTCCTCTCAAGACCCCCCCCCCCCGCCCTGTCGCAACCCCCTTGTTGGCGTCTCGGATTAACTGGCTGTGCGGCACTGATTGCTTGTTTTACACTCCGTACGGATTACCCTGCCCTGATATCATGGCCATTGAGCTGGTCATTGTTGACAGCAAGTTTCTGTAACAGCGCGATTCTTTGTAAACAGTGGAAATGTGCTTCTTGGCGAGGGGTGCTGTCTGTTCCATCCTTTTGAGTTTGCGGCAGATCTAGATCGGCGGGATACTCTCGATAAGATCTGTGCGGACCTTTGGTTCACTTCACTCAATGTTACAAACGTGACCTTTTATTTTGTGGTATTTTTTTTTCCCTTGAGAATTCTTGTCATTTTCGCGCTGACCCTGCCTCCTGAAAAATGCGCTCTGATTTATTTCCAGTTGCTGTGGATACATAGGCATGCAGAAATCAAGGAAAATGGTAAATGCATGCTTATTCTGACACGGCAGCTAGTTATGCCCACGCCGGGGTAATCTATCGTCTTCAACAAGTCTAATGCGTGATTGTTTCAAAATCCAGCGCAACAAGGCAATATATCGCCAGCATTTATAGGGCACTCGTTGCCGCCTCGGTGCTTGCTAAATACAACTATAACCTTAATTTCGGGTGCGCGCCTGTAGAATGAGGCCGGCCGCCAAGATTGCGCCCAAGGCTTCTTATATCAATCAAATTGTTCATGTGCTCGACTCGTTACTTGGTGCAGGATTGGCTCTGCGACAGCCCCCTGCTTGCTGAAGTAATCAGCATGTCATCACATGCCCATCTTTTATCTTGAGTAGTTTGTAAATATTGACGGCGTTTTGTTAGATTTGGACAGGCAATAAATTAAGCTGCAGGGCTCAGATGACCAGCGACGATCCCGCAGACTGGCACGTTTCGTTGCCGATTCGACCCCGGTTATTAAATAGTTTCGAGCCATCGAGTTAACGTCTTTTATTGACCGTCACCCGATTGCAACCCATTCATCGCACATGATACGTCATGTACCATGGGGCGGATCTTGTTCGGGATTTCCACGACATGGAATGTTGCGATATCCGTGGGGAAGCGTTGGGGGCTAAAAGAGTTTTTGAAACAAATCGACCGCTCGCGGACCGGCGACGATGCGTTGCAGCCGAAATGGTAGAAATCGAGTCAGGTCGCGGGTGGACGCACCGTGAGGTGCAGTTGAAGACGGATGCTGCATCTCGCCAGCAATGTCAGCCCCGGCAGCGAAAGGGGTGTTGCAGCGACTGTGAGGCGGGGGCCGTGAGGAAAGTGCATTAATGATCGGAAGGCAGGCCGGCGGGTTGGAGCAACAGAGTCATACAATCTGCTGACTGCCAATGAGCTGTCCTCTAGCCATTGATGGTAAAGACACTACGTATTCTGTCTTCATTCTAGTTATGGTGAGCAGGTGAGGGCCCATGGCACTCACTTGATCAGTGAGGAACAAACAGATCAGCCATTGTAAGCGAGGCAGTATTTTGTTCGACGAAAGAATATGAGCATGTGAGATGATATCTGAGAATTGAGGAATGGTTGATATCTGGATACTCGAATCAAAGATTTTGGCTTTGCGTTACTGGTAATGAGCAGGAATGTAAACATGCAACTTGGTTTAGAAATATGCACCACATGACTAGTTAGCGTAGCATGTCAAGGAAGTTTTGGTCCTTGGAGCAGATGCGCTTCTGTTGGTGGGACAGATCCTTGTCCTTGCTGGATAGGTTGAATTAGATGGACGGCAGTTGGTTCCAGTGGCTGTTGTAAGTTGTAACTATAAAAAATTAAAAATAACAAGTGGTCCCCGATGCCGGTATTATAATTTATGGGGGAGTGCCCCTTGTACGGGGTACACCGACAAGAAAAGAAAGGGAAGAAAGGAACAAGAGAATATTGACAAAGGTGAGCTTCCTTCGGCACATGTCAACCGACCATTTCTTTCGGGTCTGAGCAACAATTGGCCATTTTTCAACCTGTTCAGGTCGCACGACGTGGCACAGAGTCGACCGAGTCAGGTCTGGAACAAGCGACAACGGTCGCACAACGGGAGGCAGCAGCAGCTCGGACACAAGTGTCATGTCAATTTTTTTTTTAGCCTGACAAGAATGTTTGACAAGGAAAGGTATCACCAATGGAAGCATCACAGTTGCACAAAAAGTCTTTGGAGCATTGTTGGTGGTTCAACAAAGGGTTTGTTCATTGCAGGGGGCGGGGGCAGCAGAGAGAGGCTGCAAAGCACAGACAGACGAGGCTCCGCCTGAAGGAAAAAGAAAAAAAGAAAAAAAGATAACTTCCAGTAACTAACTACAGAGTAATAAGCTTATGAATAGTAATCAACTACTTTCTTGGCGCAGGCGTGTTCATGTACGGGATTCAAGAGACAGATGGTTGGACTCTGTGAGTGAAGAAGCAAAGAGAGACTACAACGTGCTGGACGTAACTTGAGTGGTGCGGTTTGAAGATTCAGAAAAGAGAAACAGTAGCTGGGATGAACGTAGAGAAAATGCAGAAAGAAAAAGACTTGCATGCATGAATCTGCGGGATTTGTATCAAGGTTGCTTGCTGCCTGCTTGCCATGGCGCGGCACCTACTCCGTATTCCGGCGGCTCCCGCTGTGCAACGCCTGTGCGACGTATTTGTTTTGCAAAGCCCTAATCCGTAGAGAAGATAAATTAACTCGCCAACTAATCCATGTGCAAAAAGTACCTGAACAAGAAAATGAAGCTAAAAAAGTCTCAATTTCAGAGACAAAGACACAGACGCAGGCACGCCCCTCTCCCTCCCGAGGGGCGGCCTCCCTGAGTAAGCGACGACATCAGATGAGTGTCAAGTGTGTTTGCAGGGGACGAGGCAGCCGGCATGTCGAGGAAACACGCGAGCGTCTGTCTTGGGTGTTTTTCCTTGTTTCTATTTTTGGGTCCATCATGCCAACTATTTACGATTTCTTGATGCTGTTATGCGGCTATGCACCATGTGAATAACTTATTTGTGTTATTTGACAGGGACGGAAGAGACTGCCGATGACGGATTGAGTTGGGCGCTGCTGCAAGGCAATCGTGGCGGCAGGGCAGCCCTGCAGGGGGGTATGAGGCACTCAATCTGGCGGGGGTTCAAAGCGAATCAGGCTATTGCAGTCACCAGTGCATCGTACAGAGTACACGTGTAATCTGTACGTCTGTCGTTATCTACCTGTACTCCGTAGGTACCTGTGCCATCATATTAGCTTGTAGGTAACTAGGTAACTAGTCAATGTACCTCGCCGCTGTCAACGACTGACAGCCGTCAACGACAGCCGTCAACGACAGCCTATTGCCTAATTGGGACAGCCGCCGTTTGCTTTGCTCGCGGGCCGGCGTCGTCATGAGCACGTTTGCACGGATTCGACGAAAACCAAACAGCTTTTCTTTCAATACAGCATCAATTAACACCATCCATCCTCTCATCCTTTCCATCATCAAATTCATCGCCATCCGCAACCACGCACACCTTTGCAAATCCACAACACGCCCTACAAACTCGCTTGCCGCTAGCCTCCGCCTCCCGCTCCACCCTTGCGGCACCACCTTCTCTCACCCCCATCTCTCCATTCATCTCGAGGCTCGTCCCCCGGAATGGTCTACTTGCTTGTTGGGCATAATCCGTACATCGTTGTCGCTGTTGGCATTCTTCACCACTCGTCATTGGCTTGCCACAACCCTGCCCGCTAGTCTCCACGGACCATGTACAACCTCGCTGCCTCGTACCGCGCCCACGCCCTCCCATCAAGTCCTGGGTCCACAGCCTTGGGAAAAAGTCATGGGTCTCGCGTGCACAGGGAAGGCATCTCTCAGGACAAGTGCACAGAGCCGATTTCAACAGGACAAGTGCACAGAGCCGATTCAAACAAGACAATTTGAAAGTCGAAAGAAAAAAAACATAGCGCGCAGTCAACATCCCTGATCTCGACTCCCAGGCTCTCGTGTTCAAGGGCGGCATACCAGGCCTGCCCCAGCAAGACTAGCCAGAGTACGTGTCTCACCCTTCGATGAAACACGCCCAATGATGCCAGAAACATGTACAGTCTGTGGCACGCAAGAAAACGCCAAAAGATGACCAAAAAGACTACCCATAATTATTTTGATTCTTCTTTCCCGGCTCCAGACTTCTGACACCGTCGGGGGGGCCCTCCCCACCAACACACCCGCCCTTTTCGGAAACCATCATCTCGACTGTCTTATTCTGTTGATGCCCCTGCTCCATATGGCACACACGCTCTCACACTGCGTGTTGCCGCCGCTCCGGTATCGACTTTCCCGCCCGAGTGCCTGCACGTCTTTGAAGCGTGCCCACCCCAGGTTTTACCCGTCGTCTTAGTTGCACGTTCTGCTCCTTGCTGCAGCCTTCCCGTCTTTTATTAAAGTCAAGATTCGCCTCCGATCCAGCTGCCTTCCTGCTGCCCACGAAAAACACACCTGGTAACAGACACAAGCCACTCGCTCGGATAGCCTACTTATTTCTTTCACTTCTCTCTCTTTATTCCCAATTCTCTCTCTTTGGTTTTCCTCTATTTTACCCTCTTTATCAGGCTTCTTTTGCTCTGCTGTCAATCCGCTCTACAAAACCAACGCGCTCTGCAACACCACATCTACCACCACACGTCTCGTGCCGTCTCGATACAACAACCAACACTCAAGTGAGATACCTCACCTGCAGTGCGCAAGCACCACGTACAAATACGTGCATCATCATCCGCAGCCTCTACAACACCTGTCTTGCATTCATTCATTGACATCCCCGCTCACCATTGTCCGGCCCCTCCAATGTCATCCTCGACCATGATTGCTCTGCCGAACCCTCCTGTCACTCACAAGTATCGCAAATCCAACGCCTCTGCAACCGAATACCCCAGTCCCGAGTCTGCTCATAACTCCTATCAGAGGCACTCTCATCACTATACCCACCAGCCTCACTATCAACACCAGCACCAACACTACGAGCAACAACAGGGCGCCCATTATCAGCAGCAGCTGCACCAGCAATACCAACAACAATACCAACAACAACCACAACTCCAACAATATCAGCATCGCTCAAATCACTCGCGCCAGCATTCGCGTCAACATTCGCAGCACTCTTTCACATCTCAGTTCCAGCCGTACCATCTGCCCTCGCCCCAGTCTCCTTCAAGCTCCACGATGCCGTCGGGCATTGAACGCCTACCCAGCAATGTTCAGCAAAAGGTCTATGATGATCTAGACTACCAGTCTTTGATTCACCTGTCCAGCACGAACCGATACTTTAATCAGACAATTGAGCCTCAGAACATGGCCGACCCTGCCGACAAGGCTCAATTCGTCATGAGAGCCGCCAAGGACTTTCCACAGCACCGACCAAGTGAAAAAGGTCATGACTATAAGCCGGGAAACTTTGAGTGCTACGTCTGCTTCCGGGTCCGCACTCCTGAGCACTTTGATATGCTGCAGCCCCAGCATGCCTACGTCGACCCCAGTGGACGCCTAGTGACTGATCGCGACCCTCAACCTGGCCGAGACAAGCAAATTGCCCTACGACGATTTTGCATCGAGTGCGGTGTTCGCGAGGGCCTCCATGTGCCTTTTGACTGCCTGACGACTCGCACTGGGCGCGATCTCTGGGTGTGCAAGTGCCGACGGATTTGGGCCAAGCCGGGCTGCCTCCGCTGCCCCGACTGCCGCGGTGACTGTCCTCTGCGACCCAAAAAGAAGTTTGGTTTCTAACAGTCTTTCACACTCCTTTAATGTGTCCTTTTTTTTCATCTTTCAAATTGGTGGCGTCATTTTGCCATTGTGATTGCTTGTTTCATTTTCTTACACTGATCTCTACCGGTCTCGCTGGCCACACAAAAATACCGGGGGCAATTACTTGGGGCGAATTTGGGCGATCACTTGATCGATTACTTGGAGCGATTACACGCGGCGATTAGTTTGGATAAGAAAAATGGATATTCGTCGAACTGCATGCTTCTGGAAAGCTGCGCATCCGAGCTCTAATATGGTGTTCTTCGGTTGGGTATTGTACTATGGTCTGACACTATATGGATATGGAGTTGATGGAAGGGTTGATCTGGAAAGCTACATGTTGAAAATTGAGTTCAGGCGAAATGAATAGATGGTGAATTATCAGATTGAAATGGCGATTCAACAATCTAGAGTGGATGTGCCCGAAAATGTGATTTCAACGAAGAGGCAGCAGCAGCTTCTTGACGTGGCACATGGACTCACCAGGTATTTGCACTTGGAAGTACTCAGTTTTACTTGTTGATGGCAGTTTTACATGTTGATGGCTCGTGAGATTTCATATACCATGTTTACTTTTTCCTCATCTGCCTCATCTCCATCCCGAGTAATGCAGATTAGCTCCTTGACCAGCGTCTCACAACCCCACAAGGCGACCAACACGCAATTGAGCTTGTACCACCAGAATTCCACCAGCTCATTCTGTCGCTCTTCCCACGAGGCTGCCCTTGTCAATCCTCCAAGTCCAAGGAGGTCAACGTGGAATAAGTAGAACTTTGCCGTATGCTACCCCCCTGCCCCTGCATGACCGATACTACCTTGGGATGCGCCAAGACACGACTTTTGCTTACACCAGAGGCTGACCTTTTTTTCCTTTTTTTTTTCCTTTTTTCTTTCCTTTTTTTCATTCTTTCTTTCCAAGACTACTCTTTACGACTGACAAGTTTTAGTCATTGATCAGCCCTCTGCAGGACATTTCAAACAAACAGCAATTCACCACCATGTGTAAAGAGGTGTTGGTCGGGTGAATGCGCAAGCTACGACCTGCACACGAACAAAACAAGTCGGGAAAACAGCCGCGATGATGGAAAGCGACGAGTGCGGGTCAATTTGCGCACTGCTGCAAGCTCAAACGAAACATGTGACGGGGGCTCAGGCCGCGACGCATTCACCCGACATTACTGCTTCCACTCTCGGCCTCGTCGCCGGCGATGCGCCTCCATCCACCACCGTCACCGACCCGGACGGCGTGCCTCTTTTCTCTTCTTCTCTTCCCGCCGCTCCCCTGCTGTCTTCTTTTCCTTTTTCGCATTACCCTCTCTTCTCAGACGAATGCGCCGTCTCTGCCGCCCTCTCTACTTCCACTTCCACCACTACTTCCACCAACCCCGTCAGCAACAAGCCCTTTGCCGTGCGACCCTCGCCGACCGGCGGCATGGGCGCCTTTGCCACGCGCCATCTCCTCCCCGACGAAATCATCCTCGAGGAAGCACCCCTGCTGACGTCGTCGCGAGGAGGCAGTTCCATATTCGAAGCCTATGCCGGAGCGAGCCGCAAAAAGCAGAAAAAGGCAATGAAGCTCCACGCGAGCAGGCATTTCAAACCAGGAACGCCATACCTACAAGCCATCTGGGACACCAACAGGTAACACCAAACTCCTCCCCCCCGGCATTGTCACTTTTTTTTCGTTTTTCTTTTTACCTCGTCTATATATATATATTCCTTTTCATTTTCATCAAGAGTCGCGTGTGATGCTAAAAAACATTTCGGACAGCTTCGCCATTAGCCCTTTGGAAGCAGGTTTGTTTCCGCTCGCCGCTCGCTTCAACCACGCTTGCGAGCCGGCCAATAATGTGCATTATGCGTACGACGCGACGCGGCGACGGATGCGGTTCTGGGTCGCGCCCGAGCGGGGAGGAGGGGTTGCCGAGGGGGAGGAGCTGACCATTTGCTACGGGCGCGGCAAGACGCCGGGCTTGCTGTACCGGTGGTACGGGTTTCGGTGCGGGTGCGGCGCGTGCGAGGGTGTGAGCGAGCAAGAGATGGACAGTTTTGAGGTTATTTGGTAGTTGGTTGGATATGGAATTCTGAATGAAACTGATCATCTAGGAAGAGTTTTGGGGGCTTGAATTGGGTTGCTACTACTGGATACTTGGTCGAGATATCATGATTGCTAATTATACTTGCTTTTCCATTCGATGCCCTGCCTTTAGGTCTCCATCGTCCGCAAAACATGCCAAGCCTGAACAGCATGAAACGCTACGCACATCAGTCAGTCTCGCCATCGAAACACCCTGCGAAGCCGTCCACGATGGTCGTCCGGCTCAACAGTCGGCTCAAACACCCACGCGCCCGACTCGGACTTGGCCAGCGCGATGCCGTGGCGGCCCAGCTCGTCGAGTCCCTTGTGCGTATCTATCATGCCGCTTCCGAGATGTAAAATGTCTGGATGAATGCAGCTAAACAGCATCGGCATCGAATCGCCCTTCCAAATCGCCACGTCGTCGCGGACGCTCGCTGAAATGGTGGCAAAGAGGTAGTAGAGACTAACAATCAGGCACAGCGGCGGATACAGCATCCAGAGCCACTTGACCTTGACAAAACTTGCCAGTTTCGTGGCACTCCCTTCGTAGTTTGTGCTAAAACTGTCCCTGAGCTTGCCGTGCCGACGAAATTCGTTGCTGAGACTGAGGGTTAGCTGGTCCATCCATTCGGACATGGCCGGCAAGCCGTCATGAATGGCCTCGATCCAGTCTGAAGAAAAGATGACGCGGCCTGCGTTGTCTTGGTACCACCCATTCGTCAAGTCGTCCATGAATCTGCGAATAGTTTCGACTGCCCGGGCCGAGATGGCGTACCGCGAATGCTCGAGCGTATTCATCTCGTTGGGCACATTAATGAAGACATGTTCGTCCAGGTGAGCATTCGTCTTCTTTTCTAGCTGCGTTTCATTCCACACAGATATGATTCTTTGACTTAGATGGCCATCGTTCATGCTTGTATCATACGCTTTCATACAGGCCCATAGGGCACATTCGAATCCCTTTGAGTTTGTTCTTGACTTGTGCTCCGAGGCGCCGACGAGCTCAAAGACCGACAGATACGCCGTGCTTCCCTGTTCTCTCAGCGATGGGCGTTCCATGATGGGACGCACTTTGAACGCCTCGTTATCCTCGCCACGCAAGACTTTGATCGAGGTGCTCGAAGAAACATTATAAACACAGATTCCATCACTACACTCGATGAGGACATTTTTGGGTGTACATTCTCCGCAAACAGCCAGCGAAGGGAAGATTGGCCAGCTGCAGTTCCCGGTAGAACAGGTAGGCAGTAGAACTGGCATCTCATGTGCAATGATGCCTGTGTAGATGGCCGCTTTCGTTGAGAGTTGAAGAGTCAAGTCTGCGCACAGTTAGCAGATGACACGTACAGAGGAAGAATGACCATACCTGTGCTCTAATCCCGCTGCTCAACATTATCCCAATAGTCGCTTCGGAAATTCGCCGGCGCGGACCGCTCCGTCTCGTTTTTGAAGACGACCGGCTTCGCCACATAATCCACCATTTGCTGCGAAAACGTCTCGAAACCATGTGTGAAGACGATAATGGCCGCACCGATACAAGATAGATGTCTGGCCACGCATCAGCAACATGTCACAGCATCTTGGCGGGCGAGTCCACCTACAGCCCCTTCATGCGCCAGATGAGCGCGGCGCTCCCCAAGAAGCCGCGTGACGCCTCGTCAAAGAGCTTGAAATCCTCGAGCCTCGCTACTGTGTTTGTGCGCCTCTGGTGCGTCTTGGCGACCCAGATCCAGGCGCCCTGCGCGATGCACGCCTCGACAACGTTGCCCACGGCGACGCGCGCAACGGTGACGAGCGCAATCACCACCATGTCGAGGTTGAGGGCACCGACAGGCGACAGCCGCGGCGCGAGCTTGCCGTCGTAGTACCACAGGATGATGACGAGGATGACGATGCTGAGGCCGCAGATGATGGCCGACTTGTACTCGTCGGCCCACGACTGCAGGGCGACGAGGTAGGCGCTCCGGCCGCGCTCCATTTTGCGGTGGATGAGGTGGTTTCTTTCTTGGGCGACGTGACAAGACTCTTCGTCAGCGGCGCCGTCGTGATTGAGGGAGTGGCTGCGCGACCGGGTGGTGATGCGGTCGATGTGCCGAGGCCGGCGTCGAGGTTGCACCGTCTTGGACATGGTGCGGATGGCGTGGTGAAATAGGGTATAATTATGACAATGTTGAAGATTAGTCGATGTAGACGGCGACTTGGAAACTGAACTAGGCATGTTGGTGCGGTTTCGGACGGAAGGCGGCATCCCGGAGCATATATCCGTACTTGCAACCTGTGGCCTCCGCTGGCTCGGTGTAAAACGTGAATGGCTCTTGAGTGACGTGGTAAACAGACGAATTCTATAGGTACCACTGCTAAACCTTGACTGGTGTAGACACCATGAGCTCCAAAATCGCAAAAGCAATCTCCGCAGCCGCCAGAGCCGTCGTCGCCGCATTATTGTCATACGGCGGCGCAACCTCGACCACATCGCCCCCAATCACCTCTAATCCATCCAGTCCAGCCAAAATTGTCAAAAGTTCCCGCGATGACCATCCTCCCGCCTCGGGAGTTCCAGTGGCTTCGTTTGGCCGCCCCCCCCCACGGCGCCCCCTTTTGTCAGCAACATTGTCTTCTTTCGTCTTGGGGACAAGCGTAAAAACGTGCAAAACGTACCTGGCGCAAAGGCGGGGTCCAGCACGTCAATATCGACCGAGAGGTAGACGCGCGTGTTTTGGACGCGCTGGCGGATTCGGTCGATGATGCCGCCGACGCCGATAAAGTCAATGTCGCGGGCGGTGATGATGTGGAAGCCGCAGGTCTTGTCGTGGCGCATGTCGGAGGCGTCGGTGACTTGGGCGCGGATGCCGGCGTGGATGGAAGAGTTGAGAATCAGGTTCTTGATGGTTAGTGGGATTGCAATTCTTGATGGAAACAACGTCCAAATAATGAATGACAATTTACCTCTTCATGGGCGAAATGGAGAAATGTGCCGTGGTTCAAGGCGCTGCTGTTGGTTAGGCTCAACTCGTTGTCCAGTCGTCACCCAGACTCGGTGTACTCACGCATATTCGGAGATGCCACCGCCTAATTTCGAATGAGCAAGTAAATCAGGCAAACCGACAACATGCATCTGCAAAACGTACCAAGCTGTTTGGGATCCCAGGTATCGACGTGACTGTCGAAATGAATCACCGACACCGGCCCCCAGTGCTTCTCCGTCACCCGCAGCGCCGCCAGCGTCGTCGTGTGATCACCGCCCAGCGTGATGATCCTCGGCGCGCTCGTCCCGTCACTGCTCTTTGCCCGACGCCCCGAAATCTTTCTGTGCGCCGTTTCCAGCGTCCTGAGCGCGACGCGGTTGTCGAGCCACGTCATCTTGGCGTCGCCGCAGTCCACAATCGTTGCCCAGTCATGCATCGCATCGCGCTCTACATTTTTTTTTTTTTTCACTCTTGATTAGAACACGATAAAAATCTTCAAGACAAAAGCACAATGCCAAACTGTGTCACGGAGGAACAATACTGGTGTATACGCTGAGACCATACGTCTTTTGGTTGCTGCCCAGCCGAATGGCGGGAGGCCCGAATCTAGCACCCGGGCGTCCCGTCGTTGTCTAGGAAGAAGAAGGCTGTTCAGTATCTTATCTGAAATACGTCTTTTCAACACATATAGACGCCCCCGCTTACTGTGTCGTGCGGCGCCCCGAGAATCGCAATGTCGTAGCGCAACTCGTCGGATTTGTCGTCGCTGAAGCAGTCTGTGACGGGCAGCGTGGCAAAGCCCGTCCCCGTCAGAAACGGCATCTGAGTGACGACGACGTCGTTCAGGTCCGCGCTCTCATCATTCAGCCAGAAGCGGACTTGTTGGGCGGCGCCCGGATTGTTGTAGTCGTATGCCGAGAGCGCAATGGCACCGTGCGCCAGCGAGGCCCAAGTCGCAAGATGCAGTCTCATGATGCTCAAACGCGGGGGATACAAAATGAGGTGGAATCAAAAAAGATGTGCAAATGCAAGTTCAAGGCGATTATAGAAGGAAAAAAAAAGAAAAAAAAAAGAAAAAAAAAGAGTCCAAGAGAAAAAGAAACGGCACAGCTTGGGCAAAGTGGCGCTAGGTTGATGAAGCTCTACAGATTAGGCTGCTCTTGGTATGGTCGCTTCTCCGCAGGTGGATACGACGCCCGACCTGTCACAGCATGTTGGTCGTGACTAAATTTACAGTACAACGGCAAAGACACAATGGGAATGACTGACTGTACATAGTCATTGAGACGGTTTTAGACAATGTTGTTGCTACCTTTACCGAACGTCAAGTCCATCTGCATGATATGCAGGGCACTTTGCATAACTACAGCTGTCGTGCATCGTGCAGGGTTAGCAGCTCTGGGTATAGAAGTCATGGAAGTATGACGTGCAGTACAAATACTTGCTTTTTTCTTTTGTACGGCTTAGTATCACAGGTGCTGTAACAAAGAGACTGGGCCCATTCAGACTATGCATTCCTGGGTCAGTGCAATACAGCCTACACGACATCGAGCCGGCGTGGACATGGCTGCTTTTTTCCTGGGACAGGATAGCGAGACAGACAGGCAGGACCTATATTTATATGGCCAATGTTGGCGCGGTGTTGATAATAAATTCGTATCCATTCAGGCTCTGTTTTTCTTGTCCAAGTGTGTATTGTTGCGGCTTCAACAGCCACATGAATCTACAGAGTACAAACTTCTTTTCCTCTCCCAGAAACAAAAGACCAAACGCCCAAAACACCCAATTATATGCTGCCATTGCTGATTTTCTCTTCTTCCCCTTTCCCATCTCTCTAATCCCAGTACTTAATTTCCCCATCCAGACCCGCCGTCACTACCTTGCTCGTCTCCTGCGGGTGCCACTTGACGCACGTCACTGCCTGCTTGCTCGCCTGAATTTTGTGATACATCTTGCACGTCTTCCAGTCCCAGAAGCACACGTACCCAGCAGAATCTCCCGACGCCAGAAACTGCCCATCCGGGCTGCACGCGAGGTCAATGCCCAGCCCGGCGTTGTGATGCCCGCGGAAACTCTTTTTCCGATTCTGCCGAAACTTGTCCGTCGCGCCAAAGACCAAAACCTGATTATCCGAGCTCTGGTACGCGACATACTTGCCGCCGGGGTGCGCCGCCGCCCGCGTCATCGGATACATGTCTGGCTCGGCAATGTATTTAATGGGCACGGGAATGTTGTAGTCCCACGCGCGCAGCGACTTGTCGTCTGATGTCGTCATGAAACGGCGGTTCTGGTCCACAAAGACAATGGTGTTGATGGCGGCAAGGTGGTGGTCGTACTCTTGCACGATTTCCGTCGGCGGCGCGCGCACGTCGTACTGGATAATCTTCTTGTCCGACATGCCCGCCAGAAACTCGTGGCTATGCTCCGGGTCCGGGTTGAATTCGACAACGTGCGGCGTCTTACCCGTGGTAAACTTGCTCACGCACGCACCCGTCTCCGTGTCCCAGAGCTTCATCATGCGGTCGTACGAGGCCGATAGGAACTGCGTGCCATCGCGGTTGAAGCTCAGGCTCGAAATCGCCTTGCTGTGGCCGGCATACGTCCGCAGCAACTCCCGGTCGTGGTACATGTCGCGGATCCGCACCGTCGTGTCCGCGCCGCCTGATAACAGCAAATGGCCCGACGCGGGCATGAAGCGCAGCGCCGTGACTGCGCCGCCGTGGTCCCTCCAGACGTGCACCTGCTTCTTGGGGATGTAATTCGTGACGCTGCCGACTTCCTTGCGCAAATCAATATCCAGATCCTGCGGCACGTGCATGTACGTCCGACCCTGGTAGTCGCGCTCCTGCGTGCCGTTAAACGTCGTCGTCTCGTCGCCCAGCTCCTCCACCTCTTTCCGTCGCGCGAGCGAAGCCTCCGGAGCCTTCACCACCATACCGCTCTCCACCACATCCTCTTCCTCCTCCTCGACAATCTCGTACTCTTCGTCGCTCGCCAGCTGCTCCTTCTCGTCGACGACCTCGTACTCGGCCCGTTTGTAGCGCGCCCAGGGGCCGACGTAGCTGCCGGGTCCTTCAGCGATTGTCGCGCTGCCTTTGCTCTCACGCGAGGCGCGCACCTGCGCGTCGGCCTCCTTGCGCTGGGCCACAGTCTGGTACTCGCGCTCCGGTCCGCCGCGTCGCTCGATCGCTCGGTGCTTGCTGCGAAAGGTGTGCTCGGAAATAAACGTCTCCTCCGCCGTGCCCGTCAGCACATTCTTCCGCTTGACCGTGGCCGACGTCTCCTCCTTGAAGGGGTTGACTGGACCAACTTTGGGCCGCGAGAGGTCCTCTGCAGAATACTTGACCACGGCATGGTCTGGCCCGGCTTGCTCTCTTACGACCAGCGCATCTTGGGGCGCCATATTGGGCGGGTATTCCCCAAAATCTGCCATGGTTGACTTGGTCTTGGTAATGAGGACAAGGGTAAGATTGCAGGGCTGTCACGTACAATGTATGGTTGGGAAGGAGACTTCCGATAGAGGTTCGGTATGCGATCACGTGACCCACTTTAATGGTCGTGATGCGACTGCTCCAGTCTACCTTTGCACGACGCGATCAAGCCGAGACTACAAGTCATAGTAAAGAAAGAATGGGATGTGGTATAAAACATCTCATTCAGCGGTGCTGCAAAATTGGAGGCCCGGCAAGATTTTCGAAGAAAATCGCCCAAGACTTCTTCCAAGAGCGAACGCTCAATGTACAAAATGGGCTACTAACGCCAGTTGATAGCCCGTGCCAAAGCCAAGTAATATATCCCAAGCCCGTAAACCTTGCAAATCCTTTCTATTCCATCCTAGCATCAATTCGTCATGTCTTGACCCACAAGAGCAAACCACGAGTAAGCCAAAAATTAATCGCGCGCCTGTTCATAAGAAACCACCAGGGCCGACTGTACATGGAGGGGCGGGTGTCGCCTTTCCGGATATCATTACAAGGTGTCCTGAGTCGTTCATGGAGCCGGTAGAGCATTTATGCGGCCTCGTCGCGGATAAGTGCAACAATCATGCTGTAGAGGTAGAAGAAGAACATGAGCAGGTGGAAAGCGAGCTTGATGAAAGATTCCTGTCGTGGGATTAGCAATGCTCGCAGGGTACGATTTCGCAGTAACATGTCGTACCTTTTTGTGGACGTTGAGCTTGCGGAAGATTTCGGTGGCGTCAAGAAGATGGGTGTTGTCAACGATCCTGAAGGGCTATTTAGCAATGGCCCTGAGAGTGCGCCAAAAGGCAGCACGACATAACTTACTTCTTGATGTTCCAGGCAAGAAGAGGCAGGTTGAGGATCAGGGGCAGCCAGTAGCCGTTGATCAGAAACAGGAAGGTAAGGAAACCATGAACAGCAGCTTCGGGGATTATGTAGGTGTTGAGGCGGTTGCAGAGGTCAATGGGGTTGATGTAGTCGCTGAATTGACAAGATATGGTTAGCCGAATTCCTCAAAGCTCGCTGTGTGGTAGCAAGAGCTTGTCGCGCGGATGTCTGGCCCAATTAAGCGATGGCAGGGCAACATACCACTCCAAATCACTGTACATGATAGTGAAGAAGACCTGCAGGAACAGGTTGACGGCGTTAATCAACACCGACAGCAGAAACAGCCATGCTTCGCCGGACATCATCGTGACGTGTGTTTCTGGTGATAGCGGGAAGGAGTCGGGTACGTAGAGGAAGCAAAGTCGTAGCTTTCAACAGCTTTGCCTGGAGAGGAGGGGATGGCCGGGGGATGTCGTCAGCGAACTGCCTAGCAGCTTTCGGTAAGGGCGAAGGCGTTAGTCGGAGCTTCCGGGGCCCCGTAGCGGTGAAGTCAGAGCCAGCAAAGAGGGAAAATGAGGGGATTTACTTGAAAATCCGTTTGAGCTGGAGCTAGACAGATGGGACACGGATGTGCGCGCCGTTGTTGGTGAGAATTGGGGAGTTAGTCGTGGGAGGAGGGAGGAGAAGGAAGAAGAGCTTTGGGGGGTTGGCTGGCAAGCTGGCTGTCAAGACGGCAAGACGGGTTTGGTGGGGAGGGAAGGAAGGTTGAAGAGTGGATGCGACGATGGCGATTTTTTTTTCTTCTCCTGGCCTTGCAACTTGCGAGATTGGCTTTCGGCTGGGCCAGTGAGAAGCCAGGCTAACAGGCCCTGCGACAGCGCCGCGCAGGGACTTAAAGACGCTGAAGGACGCTGAGACCTGCTGGAATATGGCTGCTCGCAAGGGTCTGATGCCGCTGAAGGAAACTGCAAGTGTGCTGTAACCTGGCTGGTCGGCCCGCAATTCAGTGCTCCAGTGCACTGTCGGTACAGGCAGATGCTGGTATCGTTAGCGGCCGTTGGACGACTCATGTTCAAGCCCAAGAGGCGTTGGGCATGTGATTGAAACTCTCTACCTACATCGACGACTGCCAATGACGAGCTCACGAATATCCAACACGGTAGGTAGGCAACAACTAATACGATACTCGGCAATCGTGGTCATCTGAAATTTGTATAATTTGTGATATTTCACCTTGACTTGCCACGTCTCTCGTTACTCGTCTTGGCCGTGGCCAATTATGCTCATCTGCAACGCCGCCAACACCTCGCTTTCCAATGCAACAATTTCTTTTCTCAACTTCAATCGCTACTTGGTCATGATCTAATTACGCCTCTGTAGGCATGGGAATCGCACCGCCAGGAGAGTTTTCGTTTCTCGCCGTCAGCACTTCGACGCCGTCTTCCGTGACCAGCAAGGTATGCTCTGCAATGAAACGTTAGCTGCCCGCTACTCAAATCAAATAAAAACATCTTCTTACCGAATTGAGCAGTGCGCTTGCCGTCAATCGTCGTGCTCGTCCAGTTATCCGGCCACGTAATGTCTCGGTACTTGCCCAGCGCAATCATGGGCTCAATCGTAAACGTCATGCCGGCCTTGCACTCGCCAGGTGTCTTGTTCTTGGCGTAGTGCGGTACGTTGGGCGGGCAGTGAAACAGTTTGCCGATGCCGTGGCCGCAGTACGTGCGAATGACGCTGCAGTCCTTGATCTTGGCGTGCTTTTCAATGATGTTGCCAAACTCGCGAATCTGCACGCCGGGCTTGACGGCCTTGATGGCCTCGTCCAGGCACTCGCGGGCCGCCTCTACGACGCGCACATTGTCCGGGTCTGCCTTGGCGCGGTCGCCAATGTAGTACGTCTCATTCAGGTCGGCGTGGTAGCCCTCGTGGTACAGAGTCACATCAATGTTGAGGATGTCGCCGTCGAGGAGGATGCGCTTGTCGGGGATGCCGTGGCAGATGACCTCGTTGACCGACGTGCAGCACGATTTGGGAAAGTGGTTGTAGTTGAGGGGCGATGGATACGACTGGACTTAATGTCAGCAATCTGCGCGCGACAAGAGCGTTCAACGTCGCTGCGAAACTCACCTTGCGCTCTACGCAGGCCTTGTGTACAATCTCGTCAATGTAGTCGGTGGTGACGCCAGGGACGGCGGCGGCGGCGGCCAGGTCGAGGACCTCTCGCGCGAGCTTGGCGACCTTGCGCATGGCTTCTATGCCCTTTGCATCGAGAATCTCAAACTTGGTGCGGCTGCTGAGTGAGCGGCTGTACTTTGGGTTGCCGTCCTCGGACCAGACGGGGTGGGGGATCGATCGCGGGACGGTACGGTGCTCGGATAAGGGGTAGACGGGTCGCAGTTTGCCGGCAAATGGGAAGCTCGGAAAGGGATTGTAGAAACCGGTGGCTGGATCTGGTGAGATGGCTTTCGGAGCGAGCAGGTGGTGCAGGATATTACTTTGGGATTTGTGCATGGACTTGTGCGTGCCCTGAGAACGGTGTTAGCATGGCAATGCTTGGGCCAAGAACAGACAAAATGCTGGCGTATGGCGTACCCAGCTCTTCTTGAAGCAATCCTGGGAGCAAAAGAAGCTGTCCTTGTTGCCGAGCTTGAGGCAGGTTGGGCACTGGAGCGTGCCGGCGTCGTTGTCGCAGTCGACGCCAAGGCACTTTTTCTTTGCGGGGGGTTCAGCGGCCATGGCGGGCGGCTGTGGGTGTGGCAGATTGAGATGCAATGAAGTGAAGTGGTAGAAAGGAATGAAGAAGAGTTCGCAGATGGTATTAAAATCACTAATTGAGCTGTTGTGGTAGTTAGAGGAAGCAGTGGTGGCGATGGACGTACAAAGTCCAAGGTGGTGAGAGCCAGTATAGTTTTCTGCCAGACTTTTTTTTGTCTCTTCTTTTTGCCTTCGTTTTTGCCTTCGTTTTTGTCCTGCACGGCAACAGCTGAGCAAGCAAAATCAGGTGCTTTCGTTCAAAAAGTCGCGTGCTGGGCTGTAGGTGGGCTGACTGACTAAATTAGCGTTTTAGGGGACCTCTTTACTGCCTTTGCCGCTGTGAGGCGCTGGAAAGCATCTAATCCAGCCTCTGAAAAGTTGTCAAAGCCCACCAAAGCCCGCCAGCACCCGCTGTACTTCCGCTGTACCTGAGTCACGGCTTCGATTCGCCTCTTTTCGTCTAACTAATTATTATTAAGGTAATGACTTGACCGGTCCAGGCGCCGGTCTCCTCGGCTTCTTGTTTCCCTCCTTCCCTCGTCCAAAAACCAACACACTGTCCCGCCCGGGGCTCCCGATTTGTATTCACTTTTGCAGAGTCTATTCCTCCTACAGCCGGGGTCTCTGCCTGTTTTGAGTCTCTTGTCAACTTGCAGACTCTCCTGCGCCGTCAGGATTCAGGTACCATGGCACCGCCGCAGAAAATGGTCATAGTGGGCGCCGGCCCGGTTGGCTCACTGGCCGCCCTGTATGCGGCTCGACGAGGCTACCAAGTTGAGGTGTACGAGTTGCGACCCGGTACGTAGGCCGAGAAAATTGACAAAAATCTTTTTACCAGTTCGCCTATTTATTATTCTGACATTTGCCAGACCTCCGGGACCCCCGCATCGTTCCCCTCAACTTTACAAAGTCCATCAACCTCGCTCTCTCGGAGCGAGGCATTAACGCTATCCGCCATGCCGACTTGCCGGACCTGCTCCAGGACATTCTCGGAGCCTGCGTGCCCATGCGTGGCCGCATGATTCACGGCAAGAAGCCTTCTGGTGCCTTGTACCAAGTGCCTCAGGACTTTGACGTCCACGGCCGAGTAAGTTTCACTGCCGCTGCCCTGTCGCCGCTCTCATGCAAAGACCGAACTACCCCCGATCTCCAGCTAACAAGACAAAATCCGCAGTGTAACCTAGCCATGGACCGCGGCGCGTTGAACGCCAGGCTCTTGGACGCTCTCGAGGATATGCCCAATGTCGAGCTCTTCTTCAACCACAAGCTCACCGGCGCCGACTTTCGCACGCGCAAGGCCTGGATCGAGAACCGGGACCGGCTCTCGCCGAGCGGCCGCCCGCGCGAGATGGAGATTGATTTCGACATTATGCTCGGCGCCGACGGAGCGCACTCGGCGGTGCGCTACCACATGATGAAGTTTTCACGCATGGACTATCAGCAGGAGTACATTGACACGCTCTGGTGCGAGTTTCGCATCGAGCCCGGCAAGGCGCGGGCCGACGGCTCCGAGACGTGGAAAATCTCGCCAAACCATTTGCACATTTGGCCGGGCAAGGATTTCATGTTTATTGCGATTCCCAGCGAGGTGAGTCGACGCTGCCAGACTACTATGCCATCGCTTGCCTGTTACTGACTCTCGCATAGGACGGCTCATTCACCTGCACGCTCTTCTTACCGGCCAACTACTTTGCAGAGCTCGAGGCCGATCCCTCGCAGGTCCCGAGCTTCTTTGATGTCCACTTTCCAGGCGTGCGAGACCACATCTCCGACGCCTCCCTCGTCGAGGCCTTCAATACGAATCCGCACCTGCCCCTCATCAGCCTCAAGTGCAAGCCCTACCACTTTGGCTCGTCCGGCGTCATCATCGGCGACGCCGCGCACGCCATGGTCCCGTTCTACGGGCAGGGCATGAACACGGGCATGGAGGACGTCCGCATCCTATTTTCCATCCTCGACAAGCATGCGGCCCAGCTCGCCGAGACCAACAACCCGCTCGTCGGCGATTCCGCGTCCGACTCGGACGAGGACGAGGAAGCTTCTGCCGCCGCCGCCGCCGCCTCCGAGCAGGCGCACGCGCAGGCGCTCGCCGAGTACTCGGCTACGCGCTGGGTCGACGCCTACACCATCAACGACCTCGCGTTCCAAAATTACGTTGAGATGCGCACATCGCAGTCGATCGCGTACAAGCTCCGCAAGTCCTTTGAGGAGTTTTTGTCCTATCGGCTCCCGTGGCTTGGGTGGCAGACAAAGTATTCGCTCGTCGTGTTTAGCAACCGCCCGTATTCCGAGTGTGTGCGCAGAACGGACAGGCAGGGCCGGGTGCTGGGGCGGCTGCTTGCCGGGCTGGCGACGAGCCCGTTTCTGGCGGCGGGTATTTTCATCGCCTATCGCTACCGCAGGCCGCTCAAGGAATTGTGGCACAATGCCGTGGCTATCTGGCAAATGATGTAATATAGAAATCTTACAAAAAGGCTTGGAGATCTGTACTTGGATCTTCTCGCTCTAGACAACCCACTCAGAAACTGTACAACATAATTCTTAAATAGAGCACTGCTGTCGGCACTATGCCCTTTTCATTTTCTCAACTGTCCTGAACTTGAAAGTACTTGTCTCAAGACTACTCATCTAATACAGAAAAATTTTCATTTAGAGCATCCTCCACAATCAAAGTCATGATGGACAACTGTGTCGTTGGTGTTGGTCACGACCAGCTTAGTCATCCACTCAGGGTGTCCCAAGAAATTTTGGCGGACCCTGTGAGAAGGACATGCGACGACATCCTTTCTCACCTCCGTCGCCGTGCCATTGAAGCTGCCCACGAAAGAAACGCGGCGCAACAGAAACCGCCCAAAGCCCACACTCGAAGCTTTAGCTGAACCCGGCAGCATCTACGCCAGTCGACACTAAATTGACGAGAACCGTACAAGCGTCTCGAAGCTCTGCAGAAACAGGAGACCGACCACCTCCGGGCACACGCCAACCCGCGAGCTTTCCACCGACGGGATTTAAAAGACGCTCGAGACTTTTTTGCTTTGGTCATTGAAGCCGAGATTCGGCGGCTCATTACATTTTACCAATCGACACAAATTTGAACAACCCCACGACAACTACACACACAGACACCCAGCATGTCGTTCAAGACGCTCGTCGACATGTGCTCGCACCTCCAAAACGCATCCAAGGCGCGCCTCGGCCTCACCTCGTTCCGGTCCTCCAAATCCAGCATGCGCCTCGCCACCGCCCTCCACCGCGCCGGCTTCCTGTCCTCCGTGTACCGCGCGGGCCCGACGCCGCCGTCGGCCGACGACATGCTGACGCGGCCCATGGAGCCCATCACGACGGCCAACGTCGCGAGCCGCCGGCTGTGGCTGGGGCTCAAGTACTGGGACGGGAAGCCCGTGCTGGGCGCGTGCCGCGCGCTGAGCACGCCGGCGCGGCGCGTCACCGTCCGGCCCGAGGAGCTGGCGCGCGTCGTGCGCGGGTTCCCGACCAGGCTGGACGCCGGGGTCGTGCAGGGGCTGACGCTGGGGGAGTGCCTGTTTCTCGAGACCAAGGAGGGGGTGCTGGAGGCGAGGGAGGCGCTGGCGAAAAAGGTGGGCGGGACGATGCTGTGCAGGGTGTCGTAGTTGGAGGAAGGCGTCGAGGAAGGGACGGGGGTGGAGGAGAATATGAGAAAGGATTCAGCGAGGACAGGTGGTACTGGGGCAGCGCAATTTCATCATGTATCATAGCTGTTACAATTACAAGATCAGCAGGTCATTCATTGTTCGAATAGATATCAACATCAAATACACCATGCAATGCAGCACGCTACACACATTCCACACACACTGCATGGCAGCACCGCGTGGATAAATAGGCATGCCAATAGTACACTCACTCGCTTGATTCAATAATCGCTGAAATCGCTTGGTATTAAATAGATGGTACGTCGCTGTGTCTAACAGAAATATTTTACAGTATGAAACTCCAGTCACCAGAGCCCGGTTGATGTATCGCCAGACTCCAGAGAATAGCCGTCTGCACAACACAGCCCAGCCCAAAAAGAAAAAATGCATGATACCACTGATACCACAAGCAGCGAGGCCCCCGTTTGCTCTACGCGGCCGTGTCAGCATCCTTGCCGACGACCTCGTTGGTCGCCTTTTCGCCGTGCTCGGGAGTGGTTTCGGCAAGCTTCGAAACGATGGACGCGGGCTCGGTGTCGGCGACGCTGCCAACCTTGTCGACATGGCCGTTGCCCACAACATCGCCTTTGATGGTGGAGTTGTTAATGTCAGACTCCACGGGCTTAGCGGCATCATTAAAGCTGAAGGGATGCTCAGGGTCCGCATCCTCGGCGATTTCAATGGCCTCCTCAGCAGTCTCAACCTGAGCGGCTTCAAGAGCGGCCTGCTCTAGAGATGCAGACTCTTCGTGCTTGGGGTATTCTTCAAGGGATTTATCGATGATATTCTGCGGAACGAGTTCCCCTGCCTCAGCGATAAGCTCGGGTTCCTCAATGTGGCCAACAGGAGCTGCCTCGTGCTCCTCTTCAAGTTCAAGTTGGGTATCTTCAACAGTTTCACATTCCTCAGTATGCTTCTGGACGTGCTCTTTGGCAACGTCGTGCCCAGCGTCAGGTTCAGCCTCCAGCTCTGCATCTTCAATAGGCGCATCCTGACCGTGTTCTTCCGCTTCAGGCTCAGGCTCAGCCTCGGGCCCAGCCTCGGGCTCGGGTTGTTGTTCGATTTCGGGCTCAACCTTAGTCGCTGGTACTTCTTTTGGCTCTTGCTTTGACTCCTCAATTCCGAGATCTTTAAGCTTGTCGGCCAGCTTGGACATAGTCGAGTCAGGGACAACCTCGGAGGCAACGGCGGCTGCACCAGCGGCAGTAGCGGTAGCTGCGGGTACAGCAGCCTCCTGCACCACAGAGGAAGCCGTCTTGGTTGCAGGCCTTGCGTGAGCCTTTTCGGCCCGAGATGTGGCTTCCCTGGAGCGGGCGACAGAGCCGGCACGACGGGGCACCGGGCTCTTGGATGTACGCTTTACATTTTCGACGCCAATGTTTGAAGTCCGCGGCGTAGGCTTCTTCGGGGGAGTGGAGGGAGCACCCTTCTCTGTCGTCTTGCTCGACGATGCTGCGGTAGGACGCATCATACGCGCAAGGAAGCCCTCGTCAACATGACTCTGTCTTTTGTTCGGCATTGACTCTTGCGCCGCCTTATTGATCGAGGGAACTCCAAGGCTTGGTCGCTGGCGGTTCACGATTGAGTTTTTACCATTCACGGGCTTCGACGCAGCAGAAGCGCCAACAGCATGTGCGCTGGCGGACTGGGCAAGATTGGCCTGTCGACTTGCTCCGCCCTTGTGGGCAGAAGCAGCTGTCGGAGCCATCAGCGACGATGGCAGGTTGACAGGCTTCGTGGGAGATTTTGGCTTGGGCTTGACAAAACCCGTATCATTGGCGCCAGTCTTGACAGAAGCTGGCTTCTTGATAGCAGTGGTGCCGCCGGTGGCCCTCGTTGATGCGGCAGGCTTATTGTCGGGTCGCTTCGTAGGTTCCATTTTGGATGCTGCGGATTTGGGAACCGTTTTGGAAGCTGATTTAGAAGCTGTCGTGGTGGAACGTGGAGTGGTAGGCTTGGCCGGAGCCGCCCCCTTGGCTTTGGCCGGAGAATTGCTCGCCGTTTCGGAGATGTTGCTGGGCTGCTCGACGGCGGTCTCGGCAGCATCTGGCGCCTCAGGAATAGACTCGGGAGCCGGGGTTCTGATTGAATCGTCTTGAGTTGACATTTTGCTTCTGGAGCGGTAGAGACTGGGCTCTGTGTCGTTGCTGAGACGTCGTCGGGAGACGCTGGATTCGCCGCTCTGATCGCGTTTTAGTCCTATGCGGCCGTCTTTTTCCACGGCGACAAAGCTAGTTCTGATTTTGGAGAGGGGTCTGGGAGCTTCGGAAGTGGCTGAAGCTGCTGTTGGAGAAGCTTTGTGTTAGCGAAATGTAGGACAGTAAATCAGAGTTTGGTAGCGCAGCACGCGAGCAGCCGTCTCTGCGCCACGACCGAACCAACAAGATGGAATACCCAGCCACCGACGCTATCGTGAGATAATGGCACTTGTCGCGGGGTATCGATTGGTAGTGGAGGTAGAGCAGGCGCTGCTTGCGTGGGCGGCCAAATGGGCGGTGGTGGTGCTGGGGTGAGCCACCTGTTGGAGAGCGTCCTCTGCTATCGGGCGGGCTGGTATCGCCTTTGCTTTCAAACATGGCACGCAGGTTCTTGACCTGGCTCATGACGACGGTGGTAGACGCGGCGTCCTCGCAGGGACCCGCGTGTTGGATGCCAGAGGAGGCGCGATTGTAGGTATCCGGTATGCGGCAGGTATTGTGTTGTCTTTGGGAGTGGGCACAGGCAGGGAGGTGAGGGGAAGAGGTGACGTTGACGCCAGTAAACGGTCGGATCCAGGTAAATAGAGTTTAAGCCTACCAAGATGAAAAGATGGACAGATGACAGGAGGGAGCGTTTCAAGTTCCAGACAAGCTTCGAGAGCAAGGCAAGGGATGTAGTGGTAGGGCACGGAGGAGCGGCAGTGTGTGTGGGAGCAGTTTTGGAGTTGGGTATCCGTACGGCGCGGTGGGATGCGGCACGGTGGGTGCAGCAAGCTGCAGTCGAAAATATACTTGGTAATAATAATTTTACCGTATTCACCTGTTATTAGCCGGATACAAGGTGACGCGCCTGGACGCGGGTCAACACTCAACCGGCACCAGTAAAATCAGGGGTCGCTCAGTTGAGGCCGCAGAGGAACCACCGAACCAGGTAGGTGGCCAACTTGATAGGCTGACGACAGGGATTGACTTTGGGCCAGCTGTTCCGTGAGGTAATTGACTTGGCCGGGGCACAAATTGACGTCGAGCGAGTTGCTAATAAATAAAGGATTTTGTTTATGCTACACTGCGTATCCGTACCTCGTACCAGTTTGTATTATTATGTATAACTAAAGTTTGGGTGGGGAACCATGAGCAATGGGCGCGGGTACCTGGACAGCGGCATAACGAGGTGCGGGTACAAGGTGCTGGTGCATGTTGCAGGTACCGATTACAGATTACCGTGTCACGAATTATTTAGCCAGGGCAACTGTAACAGCACATGCAGCCAGCCAATGGTACCAATCTGCATGCTGCATGCTGCCAGCTGCCAGCTGCCAGCCGCCAAACCAATACCTTTATCCGTTTGTTCTGTTTGTTCCTACATCTTCACCCTCACCATCGATACCCATCACCGTCAATCATCATCACCATCAATTCTCATCCCCAACTCATCCATCATCACGCCACCATGTAAACAATCATCCAGTGGATCCTCCGTTTCCACGGCGCCCGCACGCCTCCGCCGCATGTCCCGTTTCGAAGGCCACCACCCAATGTCTCGCAATTTAACCGTTCCTCCACTTGTTTCTGTGCAAGACAAGCCTGACTAGCATGTTGTCTTCTCCAGCAGTCTGACGGCACTCTGCAGCACAAACTCGAAAGGGCGCATTGACCAGAACTCACTGAAGCTCCAGGGAGCTGGTCATGAACCGCGGATGACTGCGCTGTGCCCTGTCTGCGCCTGCCTACGCAAACCAGCATTCTGTACTTCGTAAATAACTAGTACGAGAAACTCCATTCAACCTGTTCCCCAGCGTTTGCCCCCCAAGGAGCGGATAGATTCCGCCACATCGCGATCGAGGCTTTGCATTGGCCTATGTACTACAAGGCCACCCGCTGCCCTATGCACGATCCCCATGAGCTGCATGACATGCAGCGCAGTTTGACGCTTGCTGACGGAACGCCTTTTTGGCTCATGCTTAGCCAGTCGTCTAAACACTCGCTCTGGACGCCCAAGGGCCTGTGCGCATAGATTGCTAGCATATTCAGTAGCTGCGAATCTTGAATGGTGTATTAAAGTCCACCATCTTTCTACGCCCAAGACCATCTGATCTCTCATGTCATAGTGTTGGCCCACGATAGTAAGGTCGGCAGTGTCAGTCAGGCCGGGAATGTAGTCTTTCTTGAGTCTGATGGACGTTCAGTCCTGGCAGAGCGACGGGTAACGACCGTGACAATCTTTAAAAATCAGACCTTCCCATCGCCGCGCTATAGCAACAGAGCAAAATGAGAGATGGAAAAAGGAAAAGATGGCGGTCGTTTTCCTCCAAGCCCATAAATTCTCATTCATCCCTTGCCCGTCCCATGTCCTTGTGCGGCTCAAACCAGCTTCTTTTCAAGTCCAGTCAAGGTGACTATCATTCATCCATCGTCATCATATCGTCGAGATCATTATCCATGTTTTTGGAGGAAGAGTCCTCCCGCTTTTCGAATTGGCCCGGCTGCCTGCCACCGAAAGCGCGGACCACAATATTTACAGACCAAGCCCTCGTGTACTAGAAGGTGTGGTTGGTTCGGCAAGCCATCCGGTCGCAGCGGAAGTGTTCCTGTAGGGAATAGATGTATGGCTTTAAGCCACGGCGGGCGGGCTTCGGTATGTGATGCTTGCCGACTGGATGACACTGCGCGCGCGTGGGGTTGATGGCAAATTCCACGTTCGATGCAGATCATTGCTTGCTCCAATAGTAGGCTGTAATATAAGCCGAGATTCCGGAGCATATGAAGCTGATTCGACCGAAATGTGACGGCAGCCTCCATGAGCGTCGCGAGGCCTGTCATGTTGATGGAAATGCGTAGGGACCAAGAAGGTAAGACCCTCTCTATGAAGCCGCATTTGGCTGGAGAAGAAATATAAAGCTTGATTCCTGCTCCGTTTCTCCCAACCGGCAAACCATACTACTACGCGCTGCGACGTCCAAAGTGCCGTCTTCTAATAATGGGCACGGGCCTTCGTGGAAGAAACGCGGTACGTTTCGTGTTATAATGTTACGTGAATAGACGGATAGGCATGTAAATCGGGTATAATATTGGATCGGGGCTGCATTCCATATAATAAGTGATGAAGAACGCTATGCTAGAAGTGTGAGAGGCTGGTTGTGCCGCTGGAAATCCGTGATGGGAATCACTACTTGGAGCTCCAAGTATAGATGCTTACTTACTGTTCGTCTACTCAGACATCCTCAGCAGTATGAATCATCAAAGTAAGGAGGACAAGCACTGGCATAACTCTGAAAGACAATTAAAACTTTAATCACGGGTCCAATACATAGAAAACCGTTTCTCATCCCGTAGTAACTGTTCTTTCCCTCTCACTGGCACTCTTCTTCAATCTTCTCCAGCTCGTACATCCAGAAATCCAGCGTTGTGGTACGATGGGGGTTTCCAATCACTTCAGGTGGTTTGGGTCGAAATTTATCCCATACCAGCCCAATTTCTTCAGCTGCGCGTCTCTCGTCATCGGGCAAATCGCTTCCTTCAAGACGATCCAGAACTTCTGTCATTCGACCAACCCAGGTTCGTTTCCAGAAGTTGGTAAGATCGGTATTCCCCCGGTCCGGATCCTGAAGGATTGCAATGAGCTCGTCCCCAAACTCGTGTAAGAGCTCTTCCAGTAGCTCCAGGTCATAGACCTTTTCATCCTCGAGTTCATCCTCGAGTTCATCCCCTGACTCGTCATCCTCGACAATACTAGAATCATCATCGGACACATAACAACCATCATGAAGGTTACAACAGGAATGAGGCATGCCTAACGCGGTATAGGTTATATACCGAAGAGCCGCAATATGATGCCTGACCTCAAGATGGCACCAAAAATGCTCGAGATATATGATGAACCCGTGGATCAGCCATTGTAGTGGATTTTCATAATCTGTAACGCTGTTCTCTGGGTAGTCTGTGTTATCCGTAGTGATGGTTTCTGAGTCGTCTCTGACTTCGGCAACGCTATCCCCTGGGGAGTGTCTCGGTTTGTATTCAAAATCCCAGGATTCGATCAGCCCCTTCAATATAGACGTTAGCGTAGTGCAGCCCCCAGGAGAGCATTGGCAATGGCATGCGTCGGCGAAATCAGCCGGCAGTGCTGCAGTGTGGAGTTCGTGGATCCAAGCTATACGGTCGTCGAACGGCGGTGATAGTGGCGATTCGCTGTTTATAGTGTGCTCAATTTGATCAAACCTCAAGAAATTCCCTGGCCAGGAGTTGCTTAGGTCATGGCCAATTATCATGAACGTGAAGTGAACTGTATATATGTCCCTAGCTGATGCGTCTGACAGCTGCCAGGAGATGCCGCCATGTTTAGTTAGCCAATGCAGATATGGGAGGCCCTTATCAATACGAAACATCGTATCAGCGGTGTTCCACGCATCCGTATCGCGGAAGCCGGCGCCGAAGAATATCTCGGCATCATCAGCCGAGCAGAGTGCTTGGTAGACTGGCAGCGATTCGCTGCTCCCGACAGCAAGGGCTGCAGGGACAGCAATGCCACCGTCTTCCAAGAGTTGAGTGACTTCCGACGCAAGAGAATCGAGAACGCGTTCAGAGGTTAAACCTAATCGCTCTACTTCCGCCGTAGGAAGATTTGCTAGGGCAAGCTGCTTTAGTCTGTCTCTTCGGTCTTTCAAATGGCGCACGTATGTCAGTTTGCACTGCTCGGAGGCAGTATGGAGTACATGCGCTAAGCAGTCCGACACAGGAATCGCGCAATCTGCTTCCAATAGAATTACCGCGCATTCGTCACATCCGCATCCTTGACACATGCGGCTGTTTTCGCTACAGTTCAGGCCGCTGAGGGAGATGGCGGTCTCTACTGCAGACCGGCCCAATCTATCTTGTGTATCTGCTTGGTTGAGGAGTCTTGTATCTGCAGCTTTGACCACAATACTCAAACAGGATGGCTTGTCTGCAGCGAGGTGCAGCGGCGTATGCCCGAAAACGTTTCGCTCGGCGAGGGTGGTAGGATACTTCCTCACAAGGAGTTCGACTTTTTCCAGGTTGTTGGATAGAATTGCTAAGCTCAGAGGACCACAGCCGTAGGCTAGATGTGTAAAAAGTTCATTTAGTAGGACACTCTCCGTTTTTCAGGGGGTGCGCAATACGAACCTTCGGCTAGGTTAGCAGAACAAGACAGGAAGTAGAGTTGAACCGCAGGGCTTTGTGTATTAACGACTCGTCCTGATTGATCACGAATCATTGTATACGCTGCCGGGGGTGGACATGACAAACATGCTACGTTATCCTCGGTATTTGATCGAAGGAGTAGCTCTGCCGAAGCAGCAGGTAATGGATGGCTGGCAGTACCATATGTAGTTGACCCAAACATACTACTGAGCGGCGTCCTGCACGATAGTCAGGTCAGCAGACGGAAAGCCCTGCTCTCCTTACTCGATACCAAGAACATACTCGCCGTAGATATCATAATTGTTTGCTGGAGCCTTGTTGATAATTAAATACTGGAGAAGATCAAGCAGAGGACTGGATTCATCCTGGCTCGGCAACAGGCCAAATCTATCCACGCTAACAGATACCTGAATTGATCAATTAGCAGTTACTACGCTTGACTGGGACCACATTAGTACTCACACATTCAGCCACGTTGTAGACGAGAGACCTGTTGTAGACGTCGACTGCTCGTGGGGACGCCTTTTTGGCTCCAAACAATCTCAAGATTGCGGACACCGCTGACGGAATAAACTTTTCATGCCATGTTATATGGTCCAGAATTCCGTCTTTTGTGAACCGATCATTCCCATGGCACTGAGAGCGTGTTAATAGACGGAGTATTCTGAAGGCGGGTGCAGATTCCGAGTCGACCAGAGGATAGTAGGTGAAATTAGAGCCGAGGCTCCAACCACCTGCTCCCGACCGAACCATAAACGAAAGTCGGATGGCCAAGTTAAGCATAGACTGGAGTCCAACGTATGTGAGACTGACTTTCTGCCTTTGATCTCTGACTGGTATCACTTGAGTAGCTGGGCACCCCGGCAAATGCTTTTCGATGGTTGTCTCGAGGGAGAGACTGAAGGAGCCCCAGACAGCATTCTTACGTTGGAGTTGTTGGATACGACGACATAAGCATGAGAAGCGGCCTCCAGTATACATCGACACCGTCCTGCTGAATTGTGACGTGCCGTGATGTATCACCGGCGGCGTTCCGCTTACACTATGCCACGCCTTAACTCCGACAGCGTCGCACGTCTCTTGCAAGAGTGCCGGTTTGCTAAGGAGTCGGCCGGTGACCATCGAAGCGGTGGTCTGTAGCTTGCGGTAAGTTTGAATACATAACAACTTCGGTACACTATGATGCCTACTTCTGATTGTGTTCCGTTGACGGTTGGATTTCGAACCAGCAGCTGCTTGAATAAATTCTCGAGGTCGTCAAAGCGTGTTTCAACTCGAGATAGAGTGCTGTGTATGCCTTGGAGAGGAGTACTCATGGCCAAAACTTCGGACTGGACGCTTAGAATATCGGTAGAAATTGTATGAGAAGTCGCCTGGAGCGCGGCTAACTTCTCGGTCCCCAGTTGTGATACAGACCTAGTACGATTTTAAGCAAAATGGAACATCATTCATCGTGGATGGTTAGGTATGCTTACAGTCCTAGGGTCTGCAACGCCAACTGAAGATTCGAATTGATGTTATGTAAATTTGTCGCAATTTGTTCAAGCTTTGGGCGATTGAACGGATACAAAAGCTTTTTTCCCTGGTTTCGGATCTTGTCTTTTCGACAAGTCGTAGCTTGGTCGCAGGAGACGAGTTCGGCCACCGTCATCTCTAGGGCCTGCAATTCCTTCTTGCACGAATCGAGGCATTCACGCAAGGCCGCTGTCGCGGGTCTGTGGTCGTTCTGTAGCCGTAGCCGGGAGCTTGACGACTCGATAACTCGGAGTGTCTTCCGCAACGTATCGTTTTGCTGCCGTGCAGATGCAATGTCCTGGTCGCGGGAACTGAGAGCGTCAAAGTAATCCGTGATGCCCGCAGTGACCTGGAGACCCAGAGACACTACGGCAAAGGCCAAGCCTGCCACGGAAAGAGGGTCTGCCATTTCGACAAAGCAGGCAGTCTCCTAAAGACACTTCAAGACGACAGACAGTGAGTTTGGGAGTTTCGGAGGATTGCAGAGGCAAAGGGGAAGGGCTCCGATGCCTCCATTGATGCCCAATGAGGCTGTGCCTGCAGACAGCTGTTGAGGCTGAAGTCACATGTCGCAGGGTAGGCATAATCTTTACAGTTGTGCTAGAAATCTTGCAGTATGCTTTGGGTGGCTATTCCGTACGGAATACCCCGCGCGAAAAAGAAAAGACAATTGATCAACACATGGGAAAGTACAGTTGGATCAGATATTATGGCACGGATCCCAACCCCAAAGCAGCGGGCATGATAGTCGTGCAGCCTTTGGCGGCAGAGCGCTGCGATAACCCGTTTTTCGTGATAAAAAATACGGCATCAGCCATGATATTTTCTGTATTAGCGTTCAAAGGTCACTGTGAGTCATTTGAAGTGAGGTTGGGGAACTTGCATGAGGAGCGATCATTAGGACAAAGTCTTAGCAATTAGGTCTCTGAGCTTACGAATGGTGAGTTAGCTGATCAGAGGCGCAGATGATGAGGAACTGGTAGGTATAAGGCTTTAGGTAACGTATTCTATTATTATAGATGTCTAAAGAGAAGAAAAAAAACTATAGGAAAAGGTACCTAGTTTTATACGTAGAAAAGGGGTAAAAGTGGGTACCTTTTACCCTTCTTAATTTATTATTAGTAACTAGCGCTATAGTACCTTATTAGCTATTATAGCCTATACTATATACTCTATTTACGGCTTTAATATACCCCTTAGCTAAGGCTATTACTAGATAAGTAAAGTTATATTAAAGGTAAATTCTTTAGTATTAATAGGTTCTACTACCTAGTTAAGCTTTAGATTAACCCTTTTAATAAATATTTATATATATATAATACTATTATTAATAGCCTAGCTACCTTAATTTAAGGTATATAAGTAAGTATAATATACTAGTAAAGGTAAAGGTAAGGGCTATACTTATAAATTAGCTTATAAGTATTCCTTTTATAATTCCTTTTTCCTTTATTAATACTATTATAAATTAAAGATAGCTTATACTACCTTAATTACTAAAAAGGCCTTTAGGGATAAAACCCTAAAATCTCCCCTCACCTACCACGCCACCGCCCTTAAGCTAGCTACCTAGTAGGTATAATCTTTCCTCCTTCTTTTAGTATACTTAACTAATTATTATCTCTAGAGATAGCACTATAGTGCTATTAAGAAGAAAAAGAAGAAGAAGACTAAGATTACTAAAGAGGTGGTAGAGGAGGAAGAGGAGGAGGAGCCTCCTAAGGAGGAGGAGGAGGAGGAAGAGCCTCTTAAGGAGGAGGAGGAGGATATAGGCGCCCTCGCCGCCGCCGCTCTCCGTGCCGCCGCCGCCGCTGCTAACGCCGCTAAAGCCGCTACCGCTAATACCGCCTTAGTTATTATGCCCTAGCTAGGTAAGCCACGCACTATCCCCTGCGAGGGGTGCGCGCGCTCTTACCTAGCTAGTAAGAACTTAGTAAAGCGGGCTAGTGTTTACTAAGATACTATTAGTAGTACCTTAAAGCGCTATTAGTATTATTTTAATAGGCATGTGTACTATCCTCTATAAGCTAGTATACTTAGTTAATTATTTTATAGCTAATTATTATTATTAGTAACCTATAAGTAGTGCCCTTTATTTAGGCCCTCTAGACCTTAATTAAGGTAGAGATCTATAAGAGTATAAGTCTAATTATATAATATATTTATAGAATAACTACTAATTATATATAGTACTAAGGTAAGTATTATAAGGCCTTATATCTTATTTTTAAATTATTAGAGGACTAGGGTATTAGCTATTTAGATGTTTTTATTAGCTATAAGGCTAGGGAGGTACTAAGTAACTTATAGTTACTAAGGGAGTGGGCCTTTATTATTTTTAGTGAGGTAATAGATTAGGTCTTATTAGAGTAGGTGGTTTTTATAGGTATAAATGCCCTTTTTAAAGTATTACTTAAATAAATAAAAAGGAAATTTTAGTACTACTTCCTTATATATTAGTCTTACTTACCTATAATTATTCTCTTTACCTCTATTATACCTATATAAGCTTTCTATAATAAGAATAACTACTTAAGAAGGTTTTTAGTTAGTCTATTAGTAGGTATATCCTTTATTATTATAAATATTAGTTTAAATTATCTACTTAAATACTTTTACTTAAGCTAGAGATTATAGAGGTTAATATAATAAAGCTAGGTATTTATATATTTATTAGTAACTATAACTAATTAAATTATTTACTAATTATTATAGAAGATCTTATATAGTACTAGTAATTATATATATATATAAGTAAATAATCTATATAGAGTAATAGCCTCCTTTATAGTTATTAAGAGGGCTAAAAGCTTAGCTTCTATAGTAGAAGTTATAATAGTTATCTAATATAATAATTTCTAGTTAATTAGGCTACTATATAAGAGGATTATATATCCCTATATTAATTAGTATATTATAAGGTTATTACTAAAAGATATATTATTTATAATTATTATAATATATATTTTATTATTTATTCTAAAGTATAGTAATAGTTCCTTTATAGTATATAAATACTATATAATATATATTATTACCCTTATATAGTTTAGAGATAGATTTATAAGGAATCTATATAGAAAGGAGACTATAAAGGCTATATTAATATAGACTATAACTACTATATAAAGTAATAAGCTAATAATTACCTAATAGTCCTTTATCTTACTCTTTAAGGCTTTCCCTTTATATAGTAAAAGCTTAGTAGCTAGTAGAGGGGTCTTTACTAGGTAGAGGTTACTATTATACTTAAATTTATATATAAGCTTTTTAATATAGGCCTAGTATAATAAGTAAATATACTTATTAGGTAGGTCTTTTACTATTTTAATACCTAGGAACTAGGTAGCTTCCCCTTACTTATATACTATATATTTACTTTTAAGGCCCTTAATAATTTCCTAAAGTATTAAGATATCTATATCTATTATAAGGCCTAAGATATTATTAATATAGAATATAAAAAATACTTTTTAGTTAGGTATATATAATATATAGGGTTTCTTAGTATATTATATAAGTCTAAGGTCTTTAAAAGTGCTAGATAGTTCTTAGAACTAAAGGTATAGTGAATTATAGAGCCTATATAAGGCTTAGTATAGTAAGAGGACTTTACCTAGCTTATTAAAGCCCTCTAGTATAGTATATAGTATAAGGCTACTATTATCTCTTTTAGTATTTATAAATATATTTTTAATATTAAATTAAAAGATATATATACTAAATCTAGCTATTAGAGTAACTATAATATAGAAAGACCTTATTACTAGGGTTATAGTATATATTTCTTTACTCTTAGTAAGCACTTAAAGGTCTCCCTATATAACTATTTAAGCTTTATAATATAAGAGTATACTATTAAGGTTAAACTTATAAGTAAATAATTACTTTAATAGTATTAGCTTTACTCCTAGTTCCTTATCCACCTTTAACTATATACCTATTTATTTAAGCTCCCCTACCTTAGTAAGTATAGCTACCTAGAATTAATTATATAATAGGTAAGTTAATATCTCCTTCTAATTCTTTAGTAGTAATAGAAGGTTTATACTTATCTAAGGAGTTATTACGCCTAGGATTACTACTAGTCTTCTAGTATCTATATACTCTTTTATAGTTATATTAAATACTATAAAGACTATTTATAATAGCTATTAATTATCTAATATATAATTTTACTAATTAGATAAGATCTAAGTAAGTATACTCTTTTACTTATTATCTAGAATTATAGTATATATCCTTAGCTTATTAGGTTAATTTATATAACTTCTAACTTTACCTTTAACCTTTCTTTTACTAATTTAGCTACTTTTTCTAGGCTTATTTAATATTTAGTTTATAAATATGCCTACTTAACTATATATAGGAATTATCTTATTAGTAAAAGGGGTTATAACTTCTTATATTTACTTTAAGGGTTCCTTATATAGTTAATTAAGTAATTATTTTATTAGATACTTATCTACTCCTTTTACTAGTAGGTAGAGCTTTATTAGAAGATTAGATATAATTTCTTAAGTATCTAGTTTAAGTATACTAGAGGGCATTAGGAGCCCTACTAATAGTTTATATACGTGACTAGGTATAGGCTTTTTAGCTTCTACTCTTACTAACTTATAACTAGAGTTATTCTCTAGTAGATAGTATATACCTTCTTATATAGTGGGTTTAGTATTATAAAGAGATTTATTAGGTATACTTAGGTCTTATTAAGTAGGCTACTATTCTTTTTATAGAATACTTAGCTAATTATTTAGCTAATTAGCCTCCTACTTAACTACCCCTAAGCTAAGGATACCTAGTGATATATTAAGTATAGGAAGTGGATATAGACGTTTAAGCTCTTTAATCTCTTATAACTAGGCTTTAGTCTCCTTAATTAAAAGCTTAAATAAGTATTCCTTATCTATTCTATATATTATATCCTTATTAAATTAAATATTTTATATAGTAACTATACGCTTAAGGACTAGAATCTAGATCTAATAAAGGTTTATTACTATATAGCTAATAAGGTAGCTTATATAGTCTTAAGGGCTAACCTTATACTATTTTTAGTTTCTATTCTCTTCTTAATTATACTAGAGGGTATAGGTATAGTAGCTATATACTAGTAATAAGCCCTAGTTAGGTTACTTATTACTGCCTAGCTAAGTTACTAGTAGCTTTAAATTTAACTCTAGCTAGTTATATAGCTTCTTATGTAGTATCTACTAATTAAAGCGTTTCTTTAGGCTAATATTAAGTAGGCGGTAGGCTATAATTATAGCTTCTAATTATAGGTTATAAGGAAGTCTTACTCCTTTAGTTATTATAATTACCTTAGTCTATACTTCTTAATTTATATACTCTATACCTCTATTTAGCTTATAGGTTCTTAGTAGAGTAATCTCTAGCTTAATTCTAGAAAAATAAGCCTAACACTAATAGGCGCTTTACTTATATATACTAATAAGTATAGCCTTACTATTATAGTATAATACACATATATAGAGCTTAAATTAATTCTATACCTAAGCTAGAAAAGCTAATATATAGTTAAATAATATATTATATACTTAATTAGTTATAGCTTAGGCGTATAAATTACTAGTAAATTTATCCTTAATTAAGAATAGATACTACTTATTATCTTAGCTAAGAGGGTATTATATAAGATCTTAGCTTAGGTGTTAGAATAGTTATAGAGAGGGGTACTTACTTAGGCGTTATAATATAATTTACTTTATATATACTTAAGCGTATACTTTATACTTTAGTCTCTTTATTTTATTAATCTTAGTATTATATACTTATATAAGATACTTAAGGGCTTATTTACTAAGATACCCTAAGTATAAGTGCTACTTTACTTCTTTATCTATTTAAGTAAGTAAAGGTATAGTAGAATGCGCTATTAAGCGTGTCTTCTTATCTTCTACTACTATAATAAGTAGCTTCTTATAGTTAGGGTAATTCTTATTTTATTAAAGTAGTTTAAACTCCTAAAAATAGAGGTTATTATCTATATAAATTAATTTTATAGTAATATTCTTATCTTCTATACTATACTATAGAGTATTATTATAATTACTTATTTAGATACTAATTTTCTTTATTAAATTAATAGATATAATATTTATATAGAAATTATTAATTAATATAATATACTTTAATATAATATTATGCTTTTAGCCTATATCTTATATTACTACCTTAAGTATATAATTACTATATCCTAAGATCTAATATTTTAAGATACTAGCGCTAATAGAGCCGCTTTTAGTATAGAAAGTGCCTTTATTAAAGAACTTCTTATTATTAATAATATATAATACTATACTAGTATCTTAAACTATACTCTTAGAGAGCTTATAATATATACTAGTTACTAAAGCTATAATATTAGATAGATTAATATACGCTAATATATTTAAGCTTAGTAAGATATTACTAGATATAAGTCCTATTTACTTAAATATATAAATAAGCTAATTATTTAATATTCTAGTACTATCTTATACTTTTAGCTAATTATTACTAATTATAAGAGGGAGGTAGAAGCTACTATTAGTTAATTAGATATATAGGCTCTTTTACTTTAGCTCCCTTAGATATAAGATAATTTCCTTAGCCCTAGCTTCTAGTATATTAAAGCCACTTAAAGGTTTAAGAGCTCCTTATATAAACTTATAATTATAAGGCTTCTACTTATAGCTACCTATTATAGTAAAAGTCCTTCTATAAGGGTAATTATTTAAGCTATACTTATTCCTACCCCTAGTACTTAAGTTTCTTATACTTAGATTATTTAGTTTAGGCGGTATAATAGTAAAGGCCTATATAGCTAAGTATTCCTTTTTAATAGCCTAATCTTAGAAAAACTAGGTATATTCTATAAGGGTATAAGGTATACTTTTATTCTTAAGGCTATACTATATAATATATTTCTATTAATTAGATGCCTATCCCTTATTAAAGTGCTTTTTTATAGCTATAAGGAATTTCTTAATAGTAAGTTTACTCTTAAGTTTAAGAATATTATAATAAATACCTAGTATATAAGCTTCTTTTTACTTTTTAATCTATTTAAAAGCCTTTATTATATTAATTCTATTTAGGTTAATAATACTCTTATAAGTATAATAAGTAGCCTTCCTAGAGTCCTCTAAAGAGGGTATAAGCGTCTCCTTTAATATATATACCTTTTACTTTAGGGTTATACCTTCCTTAAAGCTTAGGCTAATCTAGTTCTAGGTAATAGTATTAATATTACTAGTTATCTAGATATATATTTAGTTAATAGGTTTAGTGTGTATTTTAAAGTCTTTAATTATATAATTATAATAATATTCCTCTTTTTCTAGCTCTAGTTTTACCTTTATATTATTAGGATTAACTAAGAGTTCCTAGTCTAATATTTCTACCCTAGTATATAACACTTTCTTAAGCTTTACCTTAACTATTTTAAATATTAGAAGACTTAGTTTAATTAAAGTATTATTAGGGTAGTTAGGGGATCTAGGGTTAATATATTCTTAGGTATATAGTCCCCTAGTATAGCTTTTAAAGGCTAGGAATTAGGTATCCTAGGTCTTAAGATCTCTAAGCTTTATAATAGTAGAAGATATAATTAATTTAATAGTTTTAATCTTTAGAATCTTAGTTTATTTTCCTATTAAGAAGAGATATTAGAATTAAAGCTTTAGTTCCTTTAAACTATACTAGGCTTATAACTCTTAGTAATTAGGTCTCTAAGCTTATAAATAGTAAGTTAGCTAATTAGAGGCGTAGATAATAAGGAACTAGTAGGTATAAGGCTTTAGGTAATATATTCTATTATTATAGATATCTAAAGAGAAGAAAAAAAACTATAGGAAAAGGTACCTAGTTTTATGTGTAGAAAAGGGGTAAAAGTGGGTACCTTTTACCCTTCTTAATTTATCATTAGTGACTAGCGCCACAGCACCTTACTGGCTGTTGTGGCCTACACTATATGCTCTATCCACGACTTCAACACAAAGCACCTCGCCCGACTTCGCCAGGCCGGCAACGGCAACACCAATTATGGATTACCATGGGGAGTTTTGCACTGATCTTCAAGATCAAAATAAACGGGGAGCAGGCCGATAAGCTAGAACGAATAGCTTGTTAAATTGTGCAATAGGAATGTAAACTTGGTATCATGCCTAGGTATCTCGCCACGAAACAGCGGTAGAAGCTTTCTGTAACGCTGACACCACTACGACACATGATGTGCTTACCCGGGAACTTATGAATTTAGAGTCACTATGCATGGATGCCATTGAAATAAATAAAGATTATTTTCTGTCTTCACACAGCTGTGGCCGTTGAAGCTTACCTAATAATTACGACAGGGTCCTGCTCCACAGCCGGATCCGAGGTCGGCAGCCGAGGGGAAGGAAACCACGGTGACATTTTCGTGGGCCGATCTGACTCTTTTCCTTCGCTCAATCAGTCTTACATTTGGTCAATTGAACCGCAGCCATGTCTCTCCGCACTCTCAAAATTGGTACGCACCTTTTGCTTGATTCCATCAGACATGAATACTAGAGAACTCGTTCACGCACCATTACGCCAACCAAGTAAACTAATAAACTGTCAACATTGGCGTTACAGGCCTCATCCCCGGCGACGGCATCGGCAAGGAAGTCATCCCCGCCGGCCGACGCGTCCTCGAAGCCCTCCCCGCCGCGCTCAAGCTCAAGTTCGACTTCATCAACCTCCACGCCGGCTTCGAGACGTTTGAGAAGACGGGCAGCGCCCTGCCCGACGCCACCGTCGAGGCCCTGCGCTCCGACGACTGCCACGGCGCGCTGTTTGGCGCCGTCTCGTCGCCGACGCACGCCGTCAAGGGGTACTCGTCGCCCATTGTCGCGCTGCGCAAGAAGCTGGACCTCTACGCCAACGTGCGGCCCGTCAAGACGGTGCTGACGGCGCCCAAGCCGATTGACATGGTCATTGTGCGGGAAAACACCGAGGACCTGTACGTGAAGCAGGAGACGACGAGGGAGACGCCCGAGGGCCGCGTGGCCGAGGCCATCAAGCGCATCTCGGAAAGGGCCACGTTTCGGATCGCGAGCATGGCGGGGGAGATTGCGCTGCGCAGGCAAAAGATTCGGGAATCCGGCGCGAGCAGCATCCACGAGAAGCCCACGGTGACGGTTACGCACAAGTCGAACGTGCTGTCGCAGACGGACGGCCTCTTTCGGGAAATCTCCAAAAAGGCGCTCGCGGACCCCAAGTTTGCGTCCGTCGCCGTCGAGGAGCAGATTGTCGACTCCATGGTGTACAAGCTCTTCCGGCAGCCGCAAGACTACGACGTCATTGTCGCGCCCAACCTCTACGGCGACATCCTCTCCGACGGCGCCGCCGCGCTCGTCGGCTCGCTCGGCCTGGTGCCCAGCGCCAACGTCGGCGAGGGCTTCGCCATTGGCGAGCCCTGCCACGGGAGCGCCCCGGACATTATGGGCCAGGGCGTCGCGAACCCGATTGCGACGATTCGCAGCGCGGCGCTGATGCTCGAGTTCCTGGACGAGCCCGAGGCCGCGGCCAAGATTTACGCGGCCGTCGACGCCAACCTGGAAGAGGGCAGGCTGCTGAGCCCGGACCTGGGCGGCAGCGCGACGACTGAGCAGGTTGTCGAGGATATTTTGCGCAGACTGTAACGAGGTTTGATTTATAGCTGATTTTGGTGGAGAGGAGTATGAAGAATAAAAGCAATGTACATTGTGTCAACATAATCCGTCCTGTTTCCTATTGCATCTGTTGACAACGCGGAAATTCGTTGGTATAATGTTTTGTCTATTGTAGTTCTATATGCCACAATATCTCTAAATCTCGTTTTCCTGCTCCAAAATACTGCTAAATAAATTACAAATTCAACTTTTTGGACTAGAGAAGAGTTAATTCCTGTAAATCGTCGTGCCAATTCTTCTTTTATACAATCCAGCGCCCATAGTGGTACAGTGGCCTCTTTTTTTTTTTTCTTGAAATCAAATCGTAGCGGCCCATTTCCAAACAAACTCAGTGATTCATCTCGCCTTCACCTATTTCGTCCGCTTCGCCGCGAGCTCCGCCTCGTGCTTGGCTATCAGCTCCTTTTGCAGATGCGGCGCCGCGGGCGCGTAGTGGCTAAACTCCATGCTAAACTCGCCCTTGCCCTGCGTGGCGGCGCGCAGCTGGGAGCTAAAGCCAAACATGGCATTGAGGCTGCAGTCGCACATGAGGGTAAAGTCCTCGGTGCCAATGTCGGTGTCGTGCACGACGGCGCCGCGCTTGTTCATGAGCATGAGGATGGCGCCCTGGAACTCGTTGGGCGCGGTAATGGTCGTCTTCATGAGCGGCTCGAGGACCTGGCCGCCGGCCTCGGGAAAGGTCTTGCGGAACGCCATCTGCGTCGCGAGGGCAAAGGCGTGGTCGGACGAGTCGGTAACGTGGGTGGCGCCGTCGTTGATGACCATGCGGGTGCCGATGACGCGGTGTCCGAGGAGCGGGCCCTTGTCGGTGGCGAGCTCGAAGCCCTTGGCGCAGGCGGACAGGAACTTGTCGGGGATGTTGCCGCCGACGACCTGGCTCTCGTACAGGTTCTCGCCGGGGTTGTCGTGCGGCTCGATGAAGCCGGCGACGCGCGCGTAGTCGCCGGGCCCGCCCGACTGGCGCTTGAAGAGAAAGTCAAAGTCGGCGTGGCGGGCAATGGTCTCGCGGTAGGCGACGCGGGGCTGGCCCGTCACGCACTCGGTCTTGTACTCGCGCTTGAGGCGCTCGACGTAGACTTCGAGGTGGAGCTCGCCCATGCCGGAGATGATGGTCTCTTCACTCTCGGCGTCGACGTGCACGCGGAACGTGGGGTCCTCGCGCTGGAAGCGGTTCATGGCCTTGGAGAAGTTGTCGGCGTCGGTGGTGCGCTTGGGCTTGATGGAGAGGGACATGACGGCGTCGGGCACAAACATGGAGGTCATGGTGTACGGCAGGCCGCCGTCGGTAAAGGTGTCGCCCGAGGCGCAGTCGACACCAAAGACGGCGCAGATCTCGCCGGCGCCGACCTCGTTGACATCCTCCATCTCATTGGAGTGCATGCGGACGATGCGGGGGATGCGGACCTTTTTGTCGGTGCGGCTGTTGAAGAGGTAAGTGCCCTTTGTGAGGGTACCCTGGTAGACGCGCATGTAGGTGAGCTGGCCGTAGTTGTTCTCCTCGAGCTTGAACGCGAGGCCGACAAAAGGGAGCGAGTTGTACGGCACGAGCTTGACCGTCTTCTCGTCGCGGAGCTTGTCGAGCGCCGCGTTTTCGACCTGGCCTGGGTCCGGCAGGTAGTCGCAGACGGCGTCGAGCATGGGCTGGACGGCCTTGTCGGCAAGCGCGGAGCCCATGAGGACGGGCGAAAAACGGCGGGCAATGGTGGCACGGCGGATGGCAGCTTTGATCTGGGCAACGGTCGGCTCCTGCTCGTCGAGGAAGAGCTCGGCCATTTCGTCGTCGACGTCGGCGAGCTTCTCAATCAGCACCTGGCGCTTCTCCTCGACGAGGTCCTGCATGCCGGCGGGGATCTTGTCCTCGACGCGGATCTTGGTGCCGCGGGGCGCTTCAAAGTACAGGGCTCGGCGCTCAATCAGGTCGACGACGCCCGCAAACTCGTCCTCGGCGCCAATGGGGATCTGGATGGCGGCGGCAGGCATCTTGAGCTTGCTGTTGATCTGCTCGACGGCCTTCCAGGGGTTGGCGCCCATGCGGTCCATCTTGTTGACAAAGGAGATGCGCGGGACATCGTAGCGCTTCATCTGGCGATCGACGGTGATGGTCTGCGACTGGACACCGCTGACGGCGCACAGGATCATGACGGCGCCGTCGAGGACGCGCAGAGCACGCTCGACTTCAATGGTAAAGTCAATGTGGCCGGGGGTGTCAATCAGGTTGAAGTGGTAGGTTTCGTCTTTTCCGTTTTCCGTCTTTTTCCAGTCGCAAAAGGTCGCAGCAGACTGAATCGTGATACCCTTTTCTCGCTCGAGATCCATAGAGTCCATCTTGGCGCCGACAGAGTCCTTGCCGCGGACTTCGTGGATTGCGTTGATTCGGCCGGTATAGAAGAGAACGCGCTCGGTGACTGTCGTTTTTCCGGAGTCGATGTGCGCCTAAATACAACATTAGAATCGACGGACCGTATTTCTGAGAATTTCGGGGTCGTGCGGTACGTACGGCAATACCAATGTTTCGTACGCGGGATAGACGAGCAGCCTCCTCGGTGGACATGTTGGCGGCGACGTATTCGGTGGTCAGACTGGCGGCATCATCTTGAGCCTTTTTCAAACTGTGCAGTTGAGTCGCATGAGCCGTGTGTTCTGGACAATTGTACGCGATGGGGGAAAAGGATCAACACTCACGCATCTTGCGCCGCTCCATGCTTGATGCCGGAATGGCCGAATGACCGCCGGGCAGCAAAGGGCACCACAACGGCCTTGAAATCACGGAATCCGGCAGTTGATCTTGCAGGATCCGAAATCAGGCGGCAATTAAGCCACCTAACAGTGTTGAGGACCCTCATATCACGCAACGGTCCGCAACAAAAATGATTTGTCGTGGTTGAGAGCAGCAGCGCGGTCCCTGGAAACTTTTTTCTGCCAGGGGCGGCGCCACCATTATTAGGACTGCACGTGCTAGCGCGACAGCACTGTAGTGTACTGCGAGTGAAAATCAGTCAACGAGTGAGTTGGCCGAAAATATGTAAATTTTCCATTCAATAGGAAAGTTCATGAGGCTAATTTATATCCACACTTCTATCCAAGTTGACGTGAATCTATTCTGCGATGCATCAATCAACTTTTCTACATGAATCTCAACGCCAGCAAGTGGAGCTCCAACAACCCATCATTTAGATATGGACAAAACCTAGTAATAAAAAAACAGAGACATTCAAGTTGGATTCGAGATCAAAAGGCACAAGCAAAGACGGCGAAAAAGGTCGACATGGAGACGGCCACAAGACCCAGCGTAGAGACGCCGATAGTGGCCGCGCCGCTCTCCTCCTGGAAACCAGAGCTAGCATCGTAGTTGGGCGCGCTGGACGTTCCACTGCTGCCGCTCTGGGTCGTGTTGGCACCCGGAACAGGGGTCGAGGAGGGAATGGTGGCGCCCTTGGAGCCAAAGGGAACGACGTTGGACGCGGACGCGTTGAACTTTGTCGGGGCAATGGCGACTTGGTTGTTCTCGAGATCGTACACTACGTAAACGGAGCGCATGAAGGTGTCGCCAAGCAGGTACGTGTTTGAAGAGCCGCCATCAGAAGCGGGCTGGGCCTGGATGCCAAACGTGCAGGCAGGGACGCTCTTGTGTCTGCCGTTAGACATGGTGACGCCGGCCTGGTCGAGGACGAGCTCGTCCATGGTGACGTTGATGCGTGGGCCGTCGCTGCCGCCAAAGCCAAATGAAAAGTAGGCTTTGCTGGTGGAGTAGGCACAGGGGACAACGGCGAGGTCGAGGCTCGAGACGTAGGCGGCGCCGACTTCCTCCCAGATCTGCTGGGCAATGTCGGTGGGGAGGTAGGAGAGGGTGGTGCCGGAGTCGAGGAGGGCGGTGATGGGGAAGCTGGACGAGGAGAAGGAGTCGGAGCCCGTCGAGCTGTAGCCGGCGACCGAGGTCAGGGCGACGCTGAATTCGACGACTTGGTTGCCGCTGGAGAGAAGGTCGAGGCGGGCCAGGTCACCATGATACTTTTCCGTGTCGATGGCGCCAAAGAGTAGGTTGCCCTTGCTGGCGTCGAGATCGTTTAGCCAGAGGCTGTAGGCGATCGTCTTGATGTTGCCTGAGGTTTGCATGGCAACGGGCAGGTTGGGATACGTCTTGCGCACCGTCTGGAGAGAGGCCTCGTTACCCTTGTAGCCGAGGCCGACAAGGCCAAAGGGAATGTCGGTCTGCTCGGCGAGACCCATGGTCAGATTCTGGATGGTGCTGCCACCGACCTGAAAGGCGTCAAGAAAGTATGAGCCCTGTGCGCTGCTCTTGTCGACGTATTGAATCTGAAACGAGCCCTCGCCCAAGCTGGTAAAGGTGCTCGACTTACTTGAGGTGACTGTGAGGCGAGCATGTTAGCAGGGGCAAGTGCAGTGTCGCGTTAGATGTGTATCGCTTACAGGAGCCTTTGGAGCAGCCGTTGCTCTGTCCGGGTCTGGTGATTTTGTCGCTCTTGGCCTGGCAGGCCGAGGATCCGCTCGAGGGCACCCAGACATCACTGCTGCCCGTGTCGAGCTGGAGCGAGAATTTTTGGCCGGGCGTCCCGATAGTGACGTCGATGAAGTAGCCTCCGTCCTGTACAAGGTTGGAGAGGTCGGACTCGACGCTCGACGCCCTGCGCTGCAGGTTGCTGTGCGGCTTCTTCTCAAAGTCCATGAGCACGTACTGCGCGGTGACAGACGCGGACAGCAAGGCCGTCAGGGTCGCGGCGGCGGCCTTCATAGCGAAATGATGGCGTTGCTTGCCGCGAATGGAGTAACGGTTTTTCGTGGGGGTGCTGGTCACCGTTGGGCAGTCGATGGCGGGTATCGTGGGCGGCAACGGCAAACGGCGACAACGGTAAACGGCGGCAACGGGCTAAAGAAGGGAGAAAAGCAAATGGGTATTGTCAAGGTATTGTACTGTAACGAGACGAGGTAAGAGCAAAGATGTATATGGCTCAAGAGTGCCCACTGGAGCTTCGGTCGGTGATGAGCAGATCTAAAGGAGTGAGCCGTGTCAGACGAAGAAACGAAAGAGAGCAAGGCAGACAGGGCGAAGCCGACGCATTACGATACTTGTATTGAAGCGTGGGTGCGACTAGGCCTGTATGAGAACTAGTTTCGGGCAAAGCCATGCAACCAATGAAGATATTGACTAATAAAGAACAACGGAGTAGTTACATGCCGCTAGGACAGCCTAGGCAGGGAACCAATGGAGGCGGCCTCTTATTCAACCTTTCGGCTCTGCCGATGTGCAAGACTCAAAGGGCGTATGCTTTTGAGGCCAACTCGTCGCTATGCCAAGCAAAAACAGGTCAAAGAAAAACAGCAAGACCCAGTGGCCATTTTCGTGGCCGCTTCGGGGCTACCCCGAAAGCTGGCTTGAGATTGTGCAAAGTTTGAAAGCCACACAAAGGAGAGCGTGCGTCATCGCATTTGCCCCTGCAGATAGTTATGGCCTGCAGCAGGCAAGCTAACTACGTGCATGCTCCCGATGGTTTAGTAGTTAGCCTTGGGCTTGCTGCTCGTGACTTTGATAAACTCAGACACTGAGTCGATCTCAACATGAATAACTAGGTCTGTGGAATTATTAAATACGCCGAGACTATCTGCTCCATCGATGACTTTTTCTCGGCGTATCCAGTCTGCCAAGAGATGATCAGGCTTGGCCAGGGTTGCCGTTCATCCGGGGAACGCGCGGTGTGTTATAGGTACCTAGGTACCTGGTGTGTGACACAACTTGGGCCATGGGCTTCATGAATGGCATGTTTGATATCGGAGCAACGCGACTCGTTGTTACTATTCTCATCAAGTGCAAATCAATTTTTTTCTTCAGCCAAAGGCGTAGAAAATTAGCTTCGCTGTAAACTACTGTTGGCCAAAAACAGTCAGATCTCCCATTTCTCTACGGAGTATAGGTACCTAGTGATTAGGCGGGGGCCCCAGCCAGGATGTAAGACAGACTCTAGCTTCCCACAAGCTGTGAGACACGGAGGCAGAACCACCTATGTTGCTGTGCTGTGATACCATTGAAGAGTTATTCCCGGTCGCAGCAGTCGGATGTCAGCCGCACTCGAGTACTCATTTTCACAGAACCACCTGACTGATGGGCATTTTCGACCACGTTGGATGTCGCCACCCATAAATATCGCGCCCCAAACGGCGCTAATACTGGCAACGTCGCCCATGGCTCTAATGGCAGAGTTGGTTCAGTAGCCGGCAACACCCTCAGTTTCAAACTTGATCTGTATATAAGCAAGGCTTGCACATTTTTCACGAACCAAGTTTTTTTTAAGGCGAGTTTTTCTTCTCCTTTCTTTTTGAAAAATTGGTCTTCTTTTCTGACTTTTACAAACTACCTAAACGCAGTCGGTGCTGGCCCGCCTTCATTCAACAGCGGCCACACTCTGCGGGGCTGTGGCTGTGGCTGTGGCTGTGGCTGTGGCTCCCTCCACGTCGCTGCCGTCATTGCCGTGTGTCCACGCAATGCCAGCTTCAGCTAGCTACCTGCAACATCGTCAACGAGACGGTACTCGTTTCAATCCATCAATCCCGACCAGTGGTCAATTATATCATGTGCAACCGCCCATTGCCCGATTAGGACCGAAGATGCTCCTCTAGATGCGCGCTCAGCCTCGCCAGCGCCTCTTCCAACACCGCTGTGTCGCACACGTACGCCAGCCGCACGTAGCCCCTCCAGTCCTCGCCGCCCCCGAAGCCGCACGACCCGGGCACCAGCAGCACCCCGCTCTTGTCGGCAACCTCTGCGCACAGCGCCTCGTCGTCGACCGGGCGGCCAGTCGTCGGCTCGCGAAACTGCAGAAACGCCATTGTCCCACCGCCCGGCCGCACCCACCGGCAGCGATCGGCATGACGCGCCGCAAACGCCTCAACCAGCGCGCGGTTGCGCCGCGCCAGCGTCACGTTGCGCCGTAGTAGCGCCGGCCTTACCGCCTCCGATAGCGCGTACGTTGCAATCTGGTCGTCGACCTGCGAGACGGAAATGGTGGTCAGGTCGCGCCGCGCCGCGCATGCCGCGATGAGGGACCGGTCTGGTGAGGCCACCCACCCGATCCGGATGCCTGGCAGCGACAGCGACTTTGACATGCTGCCGGTCGAGAGCGTTCGCGCGTAGCCAAACGCCGTGATGGGCGGCGGCGCATTGTCCGGCTCGTGAAAGAGGGGGCGGTAGACTTCGTCGCTGAAGACGATGATGTTCCGCGCCCGCGCAATCTCGATGATGGAGCGTAACACCGGCTCGGGGATCACGGCGCCGGTTGGGTTGTTGGGGTTATTGAGGATGATCATCTGCGTACGTAATCAGCCAGGCCGGCTTCCTTTGCAAGTGACTAGTTACTCTGTCATCGGGCGTCTGCCATGCAAGGCACACGTTACCGTACCTTTGTGTTGCGTTGAAAGATACTGTGCAAGTCTTGCACATTGGGCACATATCCATTCTCCTCCTTCAACCGCCAAAAGGACACCTGGGCTCCAAAGGTCTCAGGCACGGCGTAGAGCTGCGGGTAGACTGGATAGACGCAAATGGCGTGGTCCGTCGGCCCGAGCAGCGCGTAGAGCACCAGAAAGTTGGCTGAGATGGCTCCTTGTGTGATGATGACATCGTCTTCGGTAAGGGTAGTTCCCGCGCCGCTGGCGAGCTGGGCCACGCTCTGCCTCAGCTCCGATGAACCGTTTGCGCTCCCGTAGCCGAGCTTCGAGCTGGTCGTCAACGGGCCCCCATCGTCTTCAGTGGATAGATTGGTCAAGTCGTCAATGGAAATGGGGCATGCATAGGTGTCGGCGAGGTTGAGCAGCCTAGGTGTCCCCCGCCAGCGGGACAGCCATTGCTCAGCCGGAAACATGGAGGGTTGGGCCATGGCTTGGGGTTTAATCGAGCTTGACTGCAATGCAGGACAAGTAAATAGCCCAGAGGTAACTTGAATCAAATCCAGACTTTTGTTTAGTTATCTCATTCGTCAGTGAGTCACTCCTCCCATGTCATGACTAGCGTCAACGGTGGGCGCAACAGGGGATCCATCAACATCATCGGCCAGGCGTCCGACTAGCAGCGAGTGACAGCCCGCCAGTCATAAAATAATCCTCGATACTTTGGCACTCTTTCTAGGCTAGTCGTTTCTACTGCTGTATCGTAATTACAGCTACATTCTACTTCCGTGTAAACCCCCAGTTATAGATCACTTTTTCATAGGCCTACTCCTAGAGTATAAAATCTGTTCTCAAGATTCTAATATTACTTGAAGAGGAATATAGATATTTCACTATGATGAGTCTATACTTGACTTGACTGCCTGATTTAAGAACTATATGCTGCTGTTCAAAATGTACCTTTGACCGACGACTTTTGATCATCAAATCGGTCAAGTCAGCATCCAGATCTGGACCATGAATACTTACAAAAGTTCCAATTTGCATTGTCTCTAAACTGAAATTCGGCAGCTATCAAGTATTGGAACAGTCATGATACGCCAGATAAACATGTCTTGTTCTTCAAGGCCAGAGCAAGTGCTTGTGCCATTCATCTTCGTCCTTCTTATACACATACTCGAGCCGATGGTGGAGGCGACTCGCCTCTCCCTGCCAGAATTCGACCTTGTCAGCTGCAACAGTAAAGACTCGCCACTTATCCACGCCCGACATTGCATCTTTGGACATCTTCAACTTGGTCTCGGCAAGATTCCGGGTCAGCGCATCACGGTCGGAAAGGACCTCACTTTGATTGGATGCTACTGCGCTAATTCTTGATTCCGCAGGCCTAGCTTCGTAGTCAAGCGCACTCTCCTCTTTGGACAGTTCGACGGCGCTTCCCCTCAGACGAACTTGTCTGGCAAGTTGAGGCCAGTAAAAGGTCAAAGCGGCATGGCCAGTACTTGCCAATTGCTTGCCCTTGGGGCTGTCGGATTTCACAGCGAATTGCCAGCCGCGAGCGTCGACGTTTTTCAAGATGAGAATTCGGGCGTCTGGGTGACCTTGATCATCAACCGTGGAAACGGTCATTGCATGCGGCTCTCTGACACCAGCTGCGACAGCTTCGCGGAACCACAGCTTGAAGGAATCGTGGGGATTCTCGGGAAACTTGTCAAAGTCTAGGTCCGGGAACGGCCCCTCGAGCACTTTTGTGTTGCGCAGCTCGGTTCTGAAGGAATCATCGTCGGTAGCCATGGCCATCTGGGCCACGTCGAATCAAGTCCTGGAAAATTAAAGAGTACGTAGTGGTGGGCGATGGCCTAATCAAGAAAGCAAGCCGGGCTCAAGAATGGAGAAAGTACCTCCGGGTGCTCAATGATTGTGAATAGGAATAATACAACGAATACGGTAGCCCCAGAGGATACTGTTCAATAAATAGTGGAAAGCATAGACTGCAAGTTGCCAGGTCAATCAACTCGCTTGGTATCGTGATCCGTATATTTCTTTCTCCACAGCCGGAAACCGGCTCATCATCGCAATGACTCACTAGCCAAAGGCGCGTGTCAGTGGATAATAGTAACTGTCGGTCGACCCTGGCCGAACACGCTTTGGATTAATAATTACATCGCCGACCGCCGATCTTTGCACCTTTTGACCCAATTAGTGGTTCGTTTGCCGTGATGCCGATCGGACGTTGAACCGACTCGGCTGCGTTTGTCTTGATGATGACGAATTTTATTCACTAGACAAACTATATGTCTTGCCTGTCACGAGTACATCAGAACTCACTTAGAAATTTCAGCAAGATGAACGAAATAGCACGCCCAGTTGCCTAGCTTTCGTCAGAAAAACGGTCCCATTGCTATGCGCCATTCGCCGAGCTTCTAAAGATTCCATTGACTGTCAAGTAGTACAATCATTCCCGGCACAGACGGGCTGCGTTCGTTAATAAGCGCTACTTGACGAGGTGCTTGTGAAGTGCACTATTAGGTCCATTGTCGATGCAGTTTAGTCTATTACGTTTGGTGACTAAAAAGTCAATTTAACTCACGAAATAAATTATTCGTACACGTCTAAAATTGGCGTCTTTCCTTCTTATCAGCCCTAAAACGGTTATATTTCCTTTCTAGCCTGATTACTTTAAGAGTACTAGAGACACGGGTTTCGTGCGGTGAAATATAAGAGTTTTATAGTAATATAAGAAAGGAAAGAGTATTACTACTTACGTAGAGCTATTTTACTATTTATATAGAGGTATATATAAATAACTAATAACTTTTTAAAGTACCTTACTTTATAAGTAAACTATATATAAATTATAAATATCTATTAAAATAATACTATATTTAATTTCTATTTATATATATACTATAACCCCTCCTTACTATTACTACTATTACCTCTTATAAAGGCTCTTAGTACTTACTAATTTACTTAAAAAATATATTTATATTATTTTTAATAACTATATATATATTAGCATTAGATTAATAATTCTTCTATACTAATTCTTATTATACTATATATTTATTACTACTATTATATTAGGTCCTTAGTTAGAAGAGGAAGCTATATATATAAAGAAGCTAAGTTATAGATTATACTAATAAAAGAAAGGTATAAATAGTATTATATATAGAGAAGTATATATATAAATATAAGTTATTAATAAGTTAGTAAAGAGGAGGTAATAATAATTCTATTATCTTTATATAATAGTATAAGGTAAGCTAGGTAAGGAAATAGGATTATAAAAATTAGAAGGCGAGAAGAAGTATATTCTATAGACTCTTAAGACTAAAGCTTAATAAGCTTTTTATCTTCCTAGTACTATCTTCTCTATATATATTCTTCTATAACTAAGGTTATAACCTAACTTTAACTTTTTATTAAATTAGCGTTAAGTCTCCTCTAAGGCTC